>CM060953.1:198367483-198672483 GCA_030765055.1 Mantis religiosa
TGAAATGGGTAGGAAATTCAGAGGATGCAATTATCCTTACCAGCATTTATCTTTTGGTCTGGAAATCCTGGGACTCAACAAGTGGGTCAGTAAGCCACAGGAATTAAAACCATGGCCTGCTGTATGTGGGCCACTGAGCCATCCCACTCAGTTTGAAAATCTAAGCTCTAAAATGACTTTCTTTTTAGCCAAAATATTTTATTTATCACAAAGCTTTCATTATTTTCAATGATTCCTTACTGTAAAGGATGTATAAAATGAGTTATAAGACATAAATAAACTCTCTTTGTTACATGCCAAATAAAAAATTATATTTATAGTAAAAGAAAGCAAAAATATTTCTTCCTTCCTTAGTATCCTTAAAGTTTAAGAACTTCTGTTTCATTAAACAGATTCTTCTGATAAGGAAGAAAGCTTTTACTTCAACATTTATATAAAATATATGTATTTCCTACCATGTCTCATTTGAAACTTTATGGAATATATAACATTGTAATATTCGGAGAAGTGGTGAACTTTCACCAATATATAAATAAATTAAGTAGTAATTAATGACAGTAAAAAGAAATAACAAATTTACAATTTTGCCTTAAGCTATAATTTAACTGATAACTCATGTGTTAATCTTGCTTTCAGTTCTTGTTAAATAAATTACTCTTGAATTTTAATAATAATTTTTCAATAAAATAACTGAATATAACACTGGACAGAGGAATGGACAAAAGTACTATTATACTTTCAAGTAACATTTAGTTGTTGAGCAAAATAGTAAGTTCTACAGATGTAACACTCATATATCACTCAAAGGAGCTCATATTTATGTATAGCACAGTACACAAGTCCTGGTGAAATCAAATGATACTCTTGTAATGTTGTTCTTGAGCTCGAGCACTTTCAAAGGATGTCTCCACAGGATATGTCTCATGGAACTTGCTGTAATCCATTTTGTAGTGAAGGTGTGAAGTGTTGTAGCTCACAATGGGTACAAACCGATGGCCCCAGAGTATTTCACTTGGCAAATAGGAAGTACGTGCCTGAATTCGCTGGTCTGTTGATTCTATGGTGCCCTCCAAGATTGGAATGATTTCAAACTGAGCTTGTTCCAGCTCCTTTGCTGAGAGGTTGTACAGCGGACTCGTGTAGTCAATGCGATGAACAATTGTCTCAGGCCACAGGAGACAGAAGAAGTTTGACTTGGAATCCCAAGTATCTTCAACCTGTCATTAACAATAAATGAACAACTGAGCAGTGATTGAACTAGATTATACTAGCTGGTTCTTTAAATTCTAAATGATTTAATTAATTTCTTGACCTTACTCCATATTCATAATTACAATATTTATTTATTTATTTTGTTTTATTTGTATAGGCTCTTTTAACCTCTAGGGCATCTGAAGGCTTTCATTTGAGAAACAACTGATTGAGTGTAGGTTCTTTAACATTAGATTTTAGCAGTGGCAAAGTCTGCAATAAGGCACTTTCCCAAGAAGTTTAGAAGAAAAAGAAGAAAACCAAGAAAGTATATGCAAAACAATATTTTATTTGCTCTGGATACATCTTCAAAAGTTATTCCCAAACATCTGCGGTGCTGCAGACAATTTGACAGCTGCTTAAGTTCGAGTGACCAGTTCCATGAGCTCAAACAATATTGAATGTTTCTCTATTCACCCATTCGTAACCCTGAATACCATGCTTTGCAAGTTTCTGCAAGCAATCGCAACTCTTCAGTAGTGAGGAAGCATTGACAGATTTTGTCATGTGAAGTCTCTGTAGCGTGTGAAGAAAAGTTTATTTTTTTGTTTTATGTGGCGCTTTTAAATACAACTGTAAGTATATTTCAATAGCATTAGCAATAGTATTTTACGTAGATTGGTATTTCTTGGTGACAAATAGGAAATTCTTGGGAAGTTTTAAGCTATTAGCAAAAGTGTGTGAATTACATACTTTCTCCATTTTAGGTTAACAGTTCGCTCGGTGTGGGCCAGGGAACGTCTGAGTGAAGAGAGGAAAGCTTTCATCTGTGAAAGCTTCATTCATTTTGGAAAGTTCAGAAGAAGATTCATCTTCATTCAAAACTTTGTCTACCCACTGACATATTTGTGTATATGCTACTCATTTTTTACAACAATACTTTACAGGACACCTCAAACGTACTTTCTGGATTTATACAGAGGATTGAAAATGTCAACACAGTTGGTTCCGGGTAAGCGCAATGCTCAGAGACAGTATATGCCTGCAATAATTACTTAACAAACAACCAGATGTCGGATATTTATATAAGTTCTTTACTGTGTAATCTTTATCAGTGCGATAGAAAGCTAACATGAATTGTTATTACCAATTGTGATTCCTTCTCGTGTTATATTTTAAAAGTAGAAGTGAGCACTTTGCGACCAATGACGGGTTAATACATTTCAGGCAACCTTTGCAACTGATTGACAAATACAGAACAGTAAAGGTATATGACACAAGACAGAAACAAGACCTCTTCAAAACTATGCACAATACAAAGTCCTCCTTATGTTGCAGGAGCACATTTTTATAACAAACTTCCCAAAGACCTAAAAATGTACAAAGGAAATGTATTTAAAAATAAATTAAGAGAATATTTGATATCAAGATCTATGTACTCAACTGATAAACTGTAAGTCTGCTTGTATGTAATGTGTAAATAATTGTAAATAATTTCATTATTGTAATTGTAAGTTAACCCTAAAATGTAATCTTGACTTGGTCTCACCAATCTAAAATCAGTATATGGACTCAAATAAACATTATCATGGTGTGAAATACATTCTGAATGAACATTCTCAATTCATCTAAATTTCTTAGTGATATGGACAACACCATATCCTTCAGAATCTCCCATAGACTGAAATCACATGGCATCAAATCACAAGAATGTGGTGGCTAATCAAAAGTCTTACGGTGTTCAATCCATTCACTCAATGTATTATTTAAAAAATTCCAAACTTCACACATGCTTTACCTACAAAAAGCTGAATTGATGAAGGGGAAACTGACTTTTGTATCATTCTGTATAAGTATAACGCTTGTTCAGAAAGTTGGTGTAAGTTGTACCCATACAGTGTCTTGGCTTCTGTAGGAAAAAATCACCAATAGTAAAATATCATATTTGTGGTTAAGGGAAAGAGGCAATTTGGATATTTTATTCATGAAATCATCACATTATCTGATGAAATAAATGTTTCCAGTAGAGAACAAAATGAAAGGAACTTATCAAAATAAACATCATAACCATTTGAATTGGCATCTCCCCTTATTATATTAATGCAAGTGATCTTTAACAACATAAATGTTCATAGTGCTTTCCTGAAAGATTTTGGAGTTAAATATACAATTTCTCTTGACCTTCTGTTTTTGCTTACTATTTTATTATAAAAGTATTTTTTTATCTTGGAGGGCTAGGGTGACCTCAAAAATGTATCTACAGTAAATTTCTGAATCAAAATTTTTGGGTAAAATACAATACTTCCTCTGTCCACCACAGGCAAGCAACAGTAAAAGTGTAAAGTGTAGCATGTCTGCCTAGTGTGCAAGAGGTTGCGAGTTCAAATCTCAGTTAGGGTGAGTTACCTGGATAAGGTTTTTTCAGGGATTTTCCTTATCCTGAAAGACGAATGTTGGGTAGCTCTAAGCTCCATGGACCCCTGACTCATTTGAGCATCATTTCACCCATTTCATTCATCGTCTGATATGACTTAACATTGGAGGAAGTAAATTACACAAAAAAGAAAAAAATAGTAAAAGAAAAAAATTAACTGACATAAAAATTAGATTATTTCTTTGATAAGGTTTTAAAATTGTCATTAATATATCTTTAGCATGATAGTTCCATAAAATATGAACTCTATAATGAAGTGTATTTGTGGACCTGTGTGAAATGAGGAACTATAATAGGAGTATTTATAAGGACAATCAATTGTAATTGATTGTTCTAACATACAGTATCTTTGGGTATTTAAATCCATGGCCAGGAAGGAACAGTGCCTCTGTGAATGTTTCCAGTATGCCAACACCTTTTCTATATAAAGGACCCCCCTCAATTACAGGGGGGAAGTGGATATGCCACTTACATGCGGCAATCCTGCAGGGAAGGCTACCAAACAACCTTGGTGGGGGCGCTGCTGATTTAGCACACCAGCTAGGAAGTTCTAGGCATCTCTCTGACACATCTAGGCAGCCAGGACAGCCAGATGTATCCAAAACCCATGGGTATCAGGAACCACTATCACATTGAGACCTGATGATGATGATGATGATGATGATGATGATGATGATGATGATGATGATGATGATGATGATGATGATGGTGGTGGTGGTGATGGTGATGGTGATATTGATGGTGATGATGATAGTTGGCACTACAGGCCATGTAGACCCTTGACCTCCCTAACCACCCTCTTCCTTACTACTCGGTCCTCTGCTTTTCTTCTCCAGCCTTTAACCCCCAACTTTCTCAGCTACAGGCCATGTAGGCCCTTGGCCTCCCTAATCATCCTCTTCCATTCTACTCAGTTCTCTGCTTTTCTTCTCCAGCCTTTAACCCCCAACTTTCTCAGCTACAAGCCATGTAGGCCCTTGGCCTCCCTAACCACCCTCTTCCATTCTACTCGGTCCTCTGCTTATCTTTTCCAGCCTTTAACCCCCAACTTTCTCAGCTACAGGCCATGTAGACCCTTGGCCTCCCTAACCACCCTCTTCCATTCTACTCGGTCCTCTGCTTTTCTTCTCCAGCCTTTAACCCCCAACTTTCTCAGCTACAGGCCATGTAGACCCTTGGCCTCCCTAACCACCCTCTTCCATTCTACTCAGTTCTCTGCTTTTCTTCTCCAGCCTTTAACCCCCAACTTTCTCAGCTACAGGCCATGCAGGCCCTTGGCCTCCCTAACCACCCTCTTCCATTCTACTCGGTCCTCTGCTTATCTTTTCCAGCCTTTAACCCCCAACTTTCTCAGCTACAGGCCATGTAGACCCTTGACCTCCCTAATCATCCTCTTCCATTCTACTCAGTTCTCTGCTTATCTTTTCCAGCCTTTAACCCCCAACTTTCTCAGCTACAGGCCATGTAGGCCCTTGGCCTCCCTAACTACCCTCTTCCATTCTACTTGGTCCTCTGCCTTTCTTCTCCAGCCTTTAACCCCCAACTTTCTCAGCTACAGGCCATGTAGACCGTTGACCTCCCTAATCATCCTCTTCCATTCTACTCAGTTCTCTGCTTATCTTTTCCAGCCTTTAACCTCCAACTTTCTCAGCTACAGGCCATGTAGGCCCTTGGCCTCCCTAACTACCCTCTTCCATTCTACTTGGTCCTCTGCCTTTCTTCTCCAGCCTTTAACCCCCAACTTTCTCAGCTACAGGCCATGTAGACCCTTGACCTCCCTAACCATCCTCTTCCATTCTACTTGGTCCTCTGCTTTTCTTCTCCAGCCTTTAACCCCAACTTTCTCAGCTACAGGCCATGTAGGCCCTTGACCTCCCTAACCATCCTCTTCCATTCTACTTGGTCCTCTGCCTTTCTTCTCCAGCCTTTAACCCCCAACTTTCTCAGCTACAGGCCATGTAGACCCTTGACCTCCCTAACCATCCTCTTCCATTCTACTTGGTCCTCTGCTTTTCTTCTCCAGCCTTTAACCCCAACTTTCTCAGCTACAGGCCATGTAGGCCCTTGACCTCCCTAACCACCCTCTTCCTTACTACTCGGTCCTCTGCTTTTCTTCTCCAGCCTTTAACCCCCAACTTTTTCAGCTACAGGCCATGTAGGCCCTTGACCTCCCTAGCCACCCTCTTCCATTCTACTCAGTCCTCTGCTTTTCTTCTCCAGCGTTTAATCCCCAACTTTCTCAGGTACAGGCCATGTAGGCCCTTGGCCTCCCTAACTACCCTCTTCCATTCTACTCGGTCTTCTGCTTTTCTTCTCCAGCCTTTAACCCCCAACTTTCTCAGCTACAGGCCATGTAGGCCCTTGGCCTCCCTAACCATCCTCTTCCATTCTACTCAGTCCTCTGCTTTTCTTCTCCAGCCTTTAAACCCCAACTTTCTCAGCTACAGGCCATGTAAGGCCTTGGCCTCCCTAACCATCCTCTTCCATTCTACTCGGTCCTCTGCTTTTCTTCTCCAGCCTTTAAACCCCAACGTTCTCAGCTATAGGCCATGTAGGCCCTTGGCCTCCCTAGCCACCCTCTTCCATTCTACTCAGTCCTCTGCTTTTCTTCTCCAGCGTTTAATCCCTAACTTTCTCAGCTACAGGCCATGTAGACCCTTGGCCTGCCTAACCACCCTCTTCCATTCTACTCGGTCCTCTGCTTTTCTTCTCCAGCTTTTAACCCCCAACTTTCTCAAGTCATCTTTTACATCATCTACCCATCTTTTCAGTGTTAAGGATCCACAGCACCCTGAACGGCCATGCTGTGGCTGAGTGGTTAGACTGCTCAATTCTCATCATGGTGGCTGGCGTTTATTTCCAGACGACTGCAAAGTGAGATTTGTGGTGGACAACAAGGCACTGGGGTTTTTTCTCTGGGATCTCCAGTTTCTCCCGCCATCTCACTTCACCAGTACTCCATCTTCATCTCATGTATCATCAGTGTCACCGCCTGCAGTGTCGCTTGCACTAAAGTGGGTGTTAAACACTAAAAATGTCATTTCTGCAGTGCCCGCACCACGGCAGCCGAAAGGGTCGAAATCCCTCCCCAGCAGAGACTATCTTTGGGTCAGCAAACTCTGCAAGATAGAATCAGGAACTGAAAATTCAATGCCATAGCCAAGGTTTTAACTGCAAATTTTCCACTTTATGGGCGACTGCTCCACCACTGAGCTACCATGGCAACATATCACTATACCTTAAAATTCGTCAACTGACTTACATTTTCATGATAGACCATGAAGGAATCTCAAATTTGAAATCACATACTATAATGGCAACTTAAAATTTGTAAGTACTAAGTCACAAGCTTTTAAGTTTTATTACAGTTTCCTTTTATAAAGACTGAATTTTTCAGATCTGATTCTACCTTTTATAATTGATAAAAAGATTGACATGTTCAGGACATGCCTATGAAATCAGATGCAAAGTAAGATAACAGCTCACTTGCTACCACCTTAAAAAGATTTACTCACCTTCAATTCTGTGCGTGAGGGTGACAAAAGTTCACCTTCTGGGGTGACCCGACTTCTGACAAAAATCACACGCAGTTTTGCCTCAATGATATGTGAACGTCGTAGATCACCCACACGGAAAATCAGGCAGAGATGACCATCTCGTCGACATATCACAGCATTTTTACTGAACTCAAGAGTTCGTGTCCGTTGTTTTGGTCGTACCAGCTTCAGGAACACTAAACCTACCTGCAAAAAAAAAAAAAAAAAAAAAGATTTTTAATGGTCAGTTCTTCATTGTCGTCATCATCATCATTGTTATCATTGTTGTTGTTTCACTGTAATTCTGTGTATCTAGCAGTATATGTTTGAGAAAAAGAGAGAGATAGAAAAGGAACAGCATAGCTAAAAACTAAAACCTGATATAAACTCCAAACATGATTAGTTAATTTTAGTTAATTGATGGAAATTAATCACTTCTTCATACAAGCCGTATACAGGCTAAGATTTTGAATAGAAGAGTCAAACTGAAAAATTCAATGCCATGGCAGGATTGGAACCACAGATCTCCTGGTATATGATTCAGTTGGAGAAATTAGTGTCGTGACTGCACGTTGGCCATTAGCTCAATGAGTAAGAGCATCTGGAGAGAAACCAGGAGATCCATGGTTCAAATTCTCGCCATGGCATAGAATTTTCAGGTTGACTATCCAAAACCTTAACTTATATACGGCTAGTGTGAAGAAATGATTAGTTTCCAACAATTAACTTAATAAAGAGTTAAATGATGAAGCCTGGGATTTAAAAACTAACAACAGTAAGTCGCCACAAATGGTGTATCTCGAATACGAGAGCTCCTAGTGGTTTACCAGGAAATATATGAGTCTATCGGAGAATTTAATGTCAGGACTGTATGTTGGCCATGGTAGCTGAATGGGTAAGAGTGACTGGACGGAAACCAGGAGATCCGTGGTTTAAATCCTGGCCATGGCATTGAATTTTTCAGGTTGACTCTATCTATTCACAACCTAAATCTGTTTTTGATGCTAGTTAACCTGTGTCAAAATAAATTAAGAATCAAGTAAGATATTTTACAGATTTTGCATGATAATTTGACTAGAAAAATTTAGCCTATACTGCAGAAAAAGGTTATTAAAAATAAATTGAGGCATTTAGAACCATAAGTACCTAAAGCACAACATTGTCAATTTTGAGATTTTAGCATGTATGGCCCCTGACATTTGCTCATAATAAAAGGATTTTTACAGTCTATTCATAGAGAGTTTAAAATATACATTTGAATTGTCATGGAAATATATTTAAAAATTATACTTTGGTCAAAACATTTGGAGCCAGTTTTCGGAAAATGTAAGTGGGAGAATTTCTTGAAAATTGTAATCACATCTTTGAAAAATGCTGGACTTAAGGGCTAATTTTAGTTAATTGATGGAAATCAATCATTTCTCCACACTAGCCGTATATAGGCTAAGGTTTTTGATAGAGTCAACATGAAAAATTCAATGCCATGGCTGGGATTTGAACCATGGATCTCCTGGTTTCTGTCCAGTCACTCTAACCCTTGAGCTACCATGGCCAACGTGCCATCCTGACATTAAATTCTCCATTTGACTTGTATATTTCCCCGGAAAACCACTAGGGCCCTCACATTCAAGATACACCGTTTGTGGCGACTTACTATTGTTAGAGCGACTGGACGGAAACCAGGAAAACTGTGGTTCAAATCCCAGCCATCGCATTGAATTTTTCATGTTGACTCTGTCTATCAAAAACTTAAGTGCTAAGTTAAATATTCACACAACTTTCGTTTTTTGACATTCTCAGACCCATTTAATTGTCATCCTCTACATGAGAGAATGCTTCCATAAGTTCTTCAGTAAATCTGCAAAAACAACTATGAGAAAATTTGACTTACTCTACAGGAGAGAGAGAAAAAAATAACTTATTCAATTTGTACATTACATGAAGCTAGTGAGGAACGAACCGTGATACTCTGCAGAACCACTCCCACAATTCCCTGCATGCACATCAGAATGATGGCCTCTGGACACTGCTCGGTGGGCATGCGGGAGCCAAATCCTGTCGTGTGCTGGTTCTCCATGCTGAACAGGAAGCAAGAAGTGAAGTTGTAGATCTCTGTCACACAGGGATGCCAACCATTCTTGTTCCCCATCTAAATGAGCAATTAAACAAATACCATGAACCAATAAATAAAATGTGACACTGTCACCCTCCAGGATATCTCTGGAGAATCTGCATCAGCTGATTTAACTCAAATTAAATGTAATGTATGTCATTTCTGTTAAAACAAGGATGAAGGATGAGTACATCAATTTATAGATGAATGTACCTTTATTTCACAATATTTACAATTTACAATAGTTCACAATAGTTCTATTGCCTACCTACACAAATTTTACAAATTGTAGTCTAACTGTTCATTCTCCCTTTGGCCCTCTGGTTATCTGGCTCACGTCGAAGTGCCCTCCCTCTACTTGATCCCTTCTCTCTTCCCTTCTCTATTCTCTTCTGCTCCTCTTTTTTGTCTACTCCGCTTTTTTTTTTTTTTATTCCCATTTTTCCTCCCATATCTTACTTTTCCACTCTGCTATTTCCCTGCACTCTGCCATATAATGCTCCATGTCTCTTCTTCCCCACATAGCTCATACACCCCTTTTATCTCCCCCCCCTAGCCCCTTCAGGAACAGTGTTCCTGTCTTCATCCATGCCAGCCCGTCTCTTTCTCCCTTATTGCAATGATCCACATATTGCTATGTTCCCTAGTCCCTTTTTATTATTTTACAGAATCTTAATTATTTTTTACATCCTAAGATCTTCCACATTTCTTGTCTTCCTCTGTCCTCGATCCTATTTCTCAATTTATGCATTTTCCTTTCAATATAATTCACAGTAAGGCTGGAAGGCTTTTTGTTTGTGCAAATTGAGTTTACCTTTGGAGCTCGGCTGGGGCGAGTGGATAAACAGCTTGACTCCCACCAAGGCAGCCTGGGTTTGATCCCAGGCAAACGATTAACAGTTAACAGTTGATATTATATATAATATAGTTATTACTATCAATAGTTGATATTACTTATATATAATATAGTTATATGATAATCGAATAATCTCAAAAAGTCTGTGGCCCCCCAGATCCCCTGACCTAACCTCACCAGATTTTTTTCTTGTGGGGATATCTAAAAATAGAGTGTACAAGAATAGGCCACGGACAATTGATGTTCTCAAGGAATGCATTCGAACCGAAATAAGTAACATTGGCGAGGATACTCTCCGTAAAACTTCAGAGAATATGGTGAGACGAATGCAGACATGTATAGATACTGGTGGAGGACATTTCCAACCAGGGCAGGCCATTCCCTGCCTTCCCGCGCAAAACACTGTCACTGCTGACTGAGGGGCGTGACGTCACTGAGAATACAACGCAAGAGCGCTTACACGTGAATGTGCGTAATACAATATTATGATTGCACATTATAAGATAAGATAAGGCGCTGATGCATGCAAATTCCACAATCCTTCTGATGAAATAAACGAGATGCAGTTGCTTATGAGCTATTGTAGTTATTGTCTGTGGCTTTTGTCGTAACATTATGAAAACCATTGCGCTGTTGCTGAAAGCAAACATGCTTCGTATAAAACTACGAATGTGATTTTCCATTGTTTGCCTAAAGATCGAGAACTACAGAGTGGGTTTTACGCTGTAAAAGGGCTGATCCGGTTAATGTGAATAATGCAAGGATTTGTTCCGATCACTTCCTGCCCGAAAACTATGAACGGGATTTAAAAAACGAGCTGTTAGGTTTGCCGCTGGAAAGAAAATTAAAGGGCGACGCTGTACCGTTATAGAAAATTCCTAATTGGCATGGGGATGTATTTGAGGCGGTAGTAGCAAGTACCAGCAAAACCAATTTGCAGGTAATTATCAGAAACACATTCCATTTATGTATTTGTTTCTATGTGTACACTGAGTTTATTCGCTCTTTTTTATAAGAAAAGTTTGATGGGTGGAATGATAATAAGAATAAGAATAATAAGAATAATAATAAAACTGTTTTTATTAATAGGCAATATCAGCAAGAGATCGCCGGTGCGAAGTTAGGACCGTGCGAAAGAGGGCGCTGTCTACTATATCTTTATCTCCCAAAAGAACAAAATTTGACCCGTCGACCAGCACGGAGGTAGGTCCTGACCACTCTGTTGTTGCTGAAGAGGAAATAATTAGACTAAAGACTCAGATGCAAGCCCTGAAGAAAGAAATCAGTGTTTTGAAACGGCAGAACAAGGTACAGAAGTAATATTTTGTAGCTTCCATGGACAAAGTGCTGCGAAGTGTAATGGAGTGATGCAAAACTTAATTTCTATAATAAGTTCCAAGTTTCCCGAAATTCATCACAAAGTGATCTCTCTTAATGTGAGGACAAGAACCTTCATTAGAATTACGCACTTAAACAAAAGAGCGAAGGCAGAAATGATCAGGAAACTTGCAGCAAAGAAAAATCTTCAATGGGTTGCTTCGTCATTTTCTTGAGCTACACTGATTAAGTACATATGAATAGTAACATGTTTTAAACTCTTAATACAACTGCTAGAAAGAGCCTTCATTATAATACACAAGTGGAATTTTATTCCTTCCGATTTTACACGTAGCAGAGCTTAAATAACACATACTGAGGGGCTAGTGTTTAACTCTCGCGGTTGAACTGTATTCTCAGTGACGTCATGCGCGTTAGCCAATGGCAGCGCGACTCTCCGGAATGGCCTACCTGAGTACTCTAGTTGCCTTGATTTCCAACATAGCCCGCCTCGGTAGTGTGGTGATATCGTGTCTGCCTCACGTTCAAGAGGTCCCGAATTCGAATCTCGGTCAGGGAGAGTTACCTGGATATGCCTTTTCCGGGGTTTTCCCTTATCCTGAAAGACGAATGTCGAGTAACTCCAAGCTCTATGGACCCTGTGCTCATTTTAGCATCATTTCACCCATTCAATTCATCATCCGATATGACTTAACGTTGGAGGACGTAAATAACAAAAAAAAAAAAAAAAAAAAAAAAAAACTTCCAACATTTTCTCTGAGATGTAAATATTGTAATGTAATCTCCCAATTGTGTATTATATTCTCCCAAAGTTACACGTGTTTACTATTATTGGTTCCAAAGTTATGACCTATTGAAATGGTTCAGGTGTATATGGATCGCACTGTACACTGTACCGCTAAGTATGAAAGAGCAATGTAGAGAAGTATGCCCAGTAAACGCCTGCTATAAACAAATTGTACCCAACATTCCTATGTCATACACATAACAACTTGAGCTAATCCAGGCAAACTGAGCACACAAAAAGCGAAAGGCTGTAAAATTTGTACTGTTTTCTTAAGAAGTGTAAATATAAGAGGTTTTATAACCTTTGCATTAACGAACAAACAGAACAGGAATGCTATCGTGTGTAGGGTGCTCTGAAAACTTGACAAGATGGCGATTGTCGTGTGTCTATAGTAACAAGCCGTATTTTAATCACGTTAAGATACTTCTTCGAACAGATTACACATAATCGCAGTCCCGGAAGTAGATTAAGATGTTTGCAGCGCGTATCTGTAACAACAACATGTGAGTTAACTGATGATTTGGGAAGGGAGCGTGGAAGTAATGCAACAAAACTAAATACAACAAGAAATGTAACAAGAAAAGGTTGGAATGTATCAAATCGCTAAGTAAGGAGATTTCTTTAAATGATATCATTTTAAAACATTTCCTCGTACATTAACTATTATAGAGGTGGCCGTAAATCCTTTCCAACATTACAACTTCCTATAGTATAAGGAACAGTGGCGGCTCGTGCCGAAAAATAACAGCGTGCTGCGGGAAAAAGTCCATGCAATTCACCTAGTTTTGAAAAATGAAGTCCATGCGCCGATGTTTCTTCATGGTATAAACAGAATATCTACTTCCTTTCGCAATATTAATATACTCATACACTGAATAAAATGAATTTATAACACGTTTCACACTCTCACACAAAATAAAGAAACTGATATCAGCCACTAAATAACGTTACACAAAGAAATAATTGAATACAATGCGAGCATGCGAACTACATTCACTTGTTGAGAGATTCTCGTTATTTATTTATTTATTTATTTATTTATTATTATTATTATTATTATTATTATTATTATTATTATTATTATTATTATTATTATTATTATTATTATTATTATTATTATTATTATTATTATTATTATTATTATTATTATTATTATTATTATTATTATTATTATTATTATTATTATTATTATTATTATTATTATTATTATTATTATTATTATTATTATTATTATTATTATTATTATTATTATTATTATTATTATTATTATTATTATTATTATTATTATTATTATTATTATTATTATTATTATTATTATTATTATTATTATTATTATTATTATTATTATTATTATTATTATTATTATTATTATTATTATTATTATTATTATTATTATTATTATTATTATTATTATTATTATTATTATTATTATTATTATTATTATTATTATTATTATTATTATTATTATTATTATTATTATTTGTAAGTTATGTCCTCCAACGTTAAGTCATATCGGACGATGAACGGAATGGGTGAAATGATGCTTAAGTGAGCCCAGGGTCCATAGAGCTTAGAGTTACCCGACATTCGCCTTTAAGTACTATGGTTTGTGTCAGATGAAAGACAAACTGTCAAAGTTTGTACCACATAATAGTCAGTACCCTTCCACATGTGCCACGTTTGTCGACCTCATAACATTTAAGCGATCTTCAGTTTCTCGCCATACATTCTGCAGCATTTCATGGTTGATGCTAACAACAGCATCAGCTATCCTTCTTCTCAAAGTGTTTGCACCTGGTACAAGTGTTGCATATATCCCATCCATTACATAACCCCAAAGAAAAACGTCTAGGGGGTTAAGTCTGGGGATCTTGTTGCCGCGGTGTTGGACCATCACGCCCAATCCATCTGTTAAGACATGTGTTATTCAGCAACTCTGTGGCATTTGATCCCCAATGTCGTGATGTTCCATCCTGCCGAAATATCACCTTGGGTTACAAGTAATTAAGTTACGCGACAACGGTAAGCTGTAGTATGTCCAGGTAAATGTTAGCTGTTACTGAGTTCTCGATACAAAAGATTGTGTTATCCGAGTTCACCTGATAACCGTATAGATGAAGTTGCTTGTGAAATAGTTTATTCACTGTGGACTGTGGATTTCCGACTTCACCTGATGCACGACGAATAGAGTTGGAAGGGCTTCTTTGAAATGCTTGCTGCACAATCTCAACGCTCGGGTTTGTTACGGTTATGCGTCCTGACCGTCCAGTCTCTAACCTTTGTGTAACAAACGACAGATTTGTAATCGCGTGGTGCCCGTCCATATTCCCTCTTAAACTTTCTGTAATAGGTGACCGTGTCTCTTAGAGCCATAAAGCATATTGCGCTTTCTCCTGGTTTCACAGCATGTTAGATTATACCAGAAACAAACAATTCAAAACTTTAAAAGTTTTCTGTCATCTGCCACAAACCTCACAACTCTAGCTGTAATAATTTTCATTCTATAGGAAGTTGTAACGTTGGCAAGACTTTTTGTACACCCTATATCTTAATTCGGTTTTCCTAGCAACTTTGAAGAAGGTCTGTATAAAATGAAAGGAGGGAATTTGGCAGGAAGATATGCTCCAAAATGAAATGAAATGTGTAGTGTTTAACGCCCGCTTTTACTACATACGGCACCGCAGGCGGTGACACTGATGATACATGAGATGAAGATGGAGCTCCGGTGGAATGAGATGGCGGGGGAAACCGGAGGTCCCGGAGAAAACCCGCCCCAACGCCGTGTTGTCCACCACAAATCTCACTTTGCTGTCATCTGGGATCGAACCCGGGCCGCCTTGGTGAGAGCCAAGTGGTCTAACCACTGAGCCACGGCGTGGCCTGATATGCTCCAAGGAAAACTACTTCCTCCTCCGGGAGGTCGCTTGCCGATCTTCGAACCTGTTGCCGTGATCGTTTCCGTATCGCAGTAGGAGAGCATGTCTATTGTTCTGATCTACCGGGAGACGTCTCTATCTAAGTAACATGTAGGGACCCTGTCCTCTGCATTGTCGTGACTCCTTGGGACGGCCACTCTCTGTCTCCTCTCGCCTCATCCTTCCTCCGGGGTGCCCCACTTGGAGCATAGGTACAATGCTGCTCAAGGTTAAAGTGATCAGTTCCGCGAGCTCATTCAATACTGAATATTTCTGTATTTACGCATTCATAACCTAGAATGCCATGCTACGTACGTTTCCGGAAGCAATCGCGACTCTTCGACAGTTAGGAAGCGCTGACAGATTTTGTCACGTGAACGCTTTATATTATTATTTATGCTTATTTAGGTGCTTTTTAGCATTAGATTGGTATTTAGTAATGACAAACAAGTAATTCTTGTGAAGTTTTAAATTATTTGCAAAAGTGTGTGAATTATATACTTTCTACATTTTAGACTTACAATTCACACGGTGAGGAGAGGGGAAGCTTGTAGTGTGAGCAGGCTCGCAATGCAAGAAGGGCCTACGTGTGACTGTACAACAGAAAGAGTACTGGAGAATAGCCTTAGTTATTTAAGTTATGAGGAAGAAAGTAAATATAATTAACAGCGACACACCAAAGAAACTTCTTAATGTGATATCGGCATGCAAAGGAAAGATGTTCGCACATTTATGCATCACTTTAATGAACATATGTATATGTGGCTGTCATAGATAACGAAAACTGTTCTTATTTTAATGAAAATTATTACTTGAGGCTTTCCTCGCTTTGAAAGTCACGCCTCGCCACTACTCATGAGACAAAAATGATGGGCTCCATTATCTCAGAAATGCGCCGCCCGAAGTGCTGAGTTTGGAATGAATTCTTCGGGCCTACGGGCCAATGACTTTAATCCATGGGCTTGAATGTGACCTTACTCTTTAATTATTTTGAATAATTATGTTCGATTCTTAATTTCTAATTGTAAAAAAACGCTGCGTTTCTATTCTTATTTGACAGTTTTTCATTGTTGCGTGTGTAATATTTGACCCTCACAGTAAGTAAACACTGACAAGTCACGACAGCGTGGCTAATGACATCTATTTTTGTGTTCACTTGATCGTCCATTGTCAGTTATGAACTGGTTTATTTTATCGGAAACTCTCGGACCTACCCTGAATATACTAGTTTTCATAATTGAAAATTGCAAGTAACAGTGAAATGAAGAGACCGTAGCTAAGTTCTTCCGTGTGGAGTGGTTACAGGACGAAAATTATAAAGTATGGTTACAAATGGTTGATAGTGATAACTAGGGCCCGGATTTTGATGAAAAGTCATCATTTTTCTGAGTAGTCATAGACGATGCTTATTGCAAATTAAGTGCATTCTGGAACAAATACATTAGATATATATGGTTTTTATAGATTATCAAAATGCATTGTTTCTACATTTTTATAATAGTTATTTTTTAACATTTAGATGCATTTCCCGGGCATTTTCTTTCTTTTTCACGAATTTATTGGACATTTTCATCTGTAGCCCACATTCGGGAGGCCCGGGTTCGATTCCCGTGGCCGACCTGACCCTGACCCATGAGCTTTTTCTTGTTAAAAAATAATCTGTAATTAAAAGTTCATTTATATCATAATCTTTTATGAAATAGTAACTTTGTAAGTGTGGTAAACATGTAATTAACACAGGTCAGCGTCCTAACAGTGCTGGTGAATCTATGACGCATCAATTCGAGAAATCGCTGATTACATCATGTAATACGTGTGGACTGTATCAGTCAGGACTTCAGGAGCTAGAAGTGTCGCAGTAAGGAGAGTAGTTTGTGAGGTGTGTAAATTTGTTGTGTTGTGGTATTGAAATGCCCAAACAAAAACAGACAACTGTGTCCCGTTTGAAACAGTATGTTTCAGAGTTTGGCGGAAACATATATTTTATAAAATTGAAAATGATAACCTGATGAGCTTTGAATTTATTTATTATTTAGTAGCAATAATTGCATTATTTACTAAGAAAGTTAATTTTAAAATGTGATTATTCGAATCTTATATATTATTATTTGTCTATGACAATTATTAATTTATTCTTATGAGAGAAATTGTTAATTTTTGTTAGGTCATTTTTTTATATTTTATGCGCATTTTTTGTATTTTAAGGGCAAATTATTGCTCATTTTAGGAGAATTTTTTAGGTCAACAACTTCCGTGCCCTAGTGATAAGTGTATGTATAAGTACAGAATATGATGGCTGTGAATACTCATGTGGTTCTTAAAAACAAGACTCTTCTGAATCCAGCGAGATCATCAATAATAAGGTACGTATTTATAACTAATATTTTACCACTATTATTTTTATTTGGCATGATATAGGTTCGGTTAGTGGTAATGACAGTATTATCATAAGTAGTATATTTTTATTATCTGAGTAAAAATTGTCACCGCAATATAAGAGAAAATTCTGCTTAACAATTTCGCTCCAATTACACAAACTATGTCCGTGTTTTGTTTTTCTCTCCGTGGCCCGTTGATTGTCTCCGGACCTGCCTGGACGTCATTCTGCTAACCCTATAGGTAAGTAAATTTCAGGGATATCACGCGATCTCAAACTTCCTAAATAAAAACAAAAAGTTAGAAAAACGTCCGTCCCCGCCGCGAGCGTGTTAACAGCAAGAAGACGGTTATATACCAAACTTGGAGTTAATTCAAGGTTTTCGAAGGATGAGACACCGAGTTCCTTTTCTTGCCTTAAAAATTCATTTAAGATTCTTATTAAAACGTCATATGTTCAATATATTTTCATGACAAAGAAATCTTTATCTGGAGCTTTCTGGGAATAGCCTCAGAAGTTCTCTTTATTCACCACGATTTTTCCATACTTGGTAAACCTTAAGAGTTAGACCAAATGTCACTATACAAAGACTGTACATCTTAGAGCAAACATGAAAAATTCAATGCCATGGCCGGGATTTGAACCACGGATCTCCTAGTTTCCGTCCAGTCGCTCTAACCCATTGAGCTACCATGGGTAGTTTGCCGTCATGACACTAAATTCTCCAATTGACTCATATATATATATTTCCCTGTAAACCACTAGGGGCTCTCGTATTCGAGGTTTCTTCTTCTTCTTTTTTAATTTCACGTCCTCCAACGTTGTCATATCGGACGGTTAATAATTGATGGAAATTAATCATTTCTTCACACTAGTCGTATATAGGCTAAGGTTTTTGATGGATATAATAATAAAAAAATAAAATAATAAAATAAGAGTTAATTCAATGCCATGGCTTGGGACTCAAGTACTTATGATAGTAAGTCGCCACAAACGGTGTATCTGGGATACAAGAGTCCCTAGTGGTTTACCGGGAAAATATATGAGGCAAATGGAGAATTTAATATCATGACGGCACGTTGGCCATGATAGTTCAATGGGTAAAGGCGACTGGACGGAAACCAGGAGATCCGTGGTTCAAATCCCGGCCATGGCATTGAATTTTTCAAGTTGACTCTATCTATCCAAAGCCTTAGCCTATATATGGCTAGTGTGACGAAATGATTAATTTCCATCAATTTAATAAAGACTGTAGATCTTGTTAGAACACACAATTTATATCAAATACATTTTTGTGGAGTTAAAATTTACCAGATATTCCTTGTTATTGGTTTGAATTGTCCAATACTTTTCCTTTTCTTAAATATGAATTAATTATAATATCCCCCCTTTTCTTTTCTAAAATGGGCAATATTGTTACTACAGAATTAAAAGTTAGGCATGATGTTAGTGCCGTGTCTGCTCACAGTAAGTTTGAGACAAGGTCTTGAAAAACCTCCAAAGGAAAAATAATTTTACATAATGACAACACATCGACACTATAGTAACAACTTGAGTCCAGTAGAGCGTAGTTTCCGGGCTTGAAGGTCGTGGTCCAGACGATGAAAAAACATCTAACGTTTCACCCGTAGCTCCGTCGGGCATCTTCAGAGATTCGCTCCTGGCTGGTTACACCTCAAGATGTTTTTTCATCGTCTGGACCACGACCTTCAAGTCCGAAAGTAACGTATACTAGATTAACGCCGGTCACGAAAGCCTAAACATGTATAACAACTTGAGTATTTGGATGTCATAGAAGTCAGCGCCTTGTGATGAACAGAGCAACTTGAGGAAGAGTGGTGTCATTGATTTAAGCATTCGTTTCATCTAGGGATGGGTTCATACTCAATATCGACACACGATATTTCCCACGACACGCGACACCGTCATTTCTACTTCTAGTTTCTATATAAAATAGAATGTTGGGAGAACTGCCAATAAATTTAAAACACTAATGCCCGATTTCACCAATAGATGTTAAAATCGATGTTAACAAATGTAACGTAACAATTGCCACCGCGCTAACACTACTGTTAGTTTTCTTGCATTTCACCAACCTGTTTTCTGAAGATGTTACAAACACTTGTTAACAACAAGAGACTTGTAAATATTACAGCTATAGAAGGCTATGGATGAGTCGTATTATTTTCTGAACGTACTGCGATGCGCTTTTGTTTTCATTTTCGGCTGCACTGAGCTGAAAAAACGGCGGGTAAACAAAATCGTAAACAAAAGTCATGAAACAAATTTGGCATCGATGGAGAAAGAATTGTTAATTGAATTGGTGACGAAGTGTAAGGATATCGTGGAAAATAAGAGGTCGGATGCGGTGAATGTAAAAGAGAAAGATGTCACGTGGTAAAATATTGGAAACGAATTTAATTCAATTGTATGTGTCATTACTAGAAACCCGAAACATCTTCAGTATTACGTAAATTTAAAACGAGGAGCGAAGAAGGACAAGTGACGAGTGACTTGAACGTTTCAAGACGGGAGGTGGACAATGTATTATCAACATAATTCAGTGAATTATAAAATAGCAAAGTTATTAATACTTGAAGCAAAGGCGAGATCGCCATATTCCTTTCGATTCATGTTCTAACTCAGTATTACGTAAATTAAAACGAGGAGCGAAGAAGGACAAGTGACAAGTGACTTGAACGTTTCAAGACGGGAGGTGGACAATGTATTATCAACATAATTCAGTGAATTATAAAATAGCAAAGTTATTAATACTTGAAGCAAAGGCGAGATCGGCATATTCCTTTCGATGCATGTTCTAACTCAGTATTACGTAAATTAAAACGAGGAGCGAAGAAGGACAAGTGACAAGTGACTTGAACGTTTCAAGACGGGAGGTGGACAATGTATTATCAACATAATTCAGTGAATTATAAAATAGCAAAGTTATTAATACTTGAAGCAAAGGCGAGATCGGCATATTCCTTTCGATGCATGTTCTAACCTCTCTTGTACTTCCGCAGTAACCTTCATAACAACATGTTTTGACAGTCTATAACTCTGTAGAACGTTTTCTTCTGATAGCTCCACAAAATCATTTCTCCTCATAGGCCATACTCTATTACGAATGCCATTTAGACGGTCTTAAATATAGAAAATCGACAACAACAGCTGAGTTCACGTCCGCCATCTTGACTATTTACAATTGTTAAGTACTTAACAACAGAAATTTGGTTTGTTAGTTTAACAAACGGTTTAACACCTGTGTTAAGCTAACACTTGGTGAAATGCAATTTTTGTTATAACTCGTGTTAAGTCTTTACATCTGTTGGTGAAATCGGGCATCAGTGTTCTTATTTTTAAAATCTACATTAGACATTTAAAAACAAAACAGTCTACTTTCATAAGTTTTTGTTAAAAATACTAGCATTCTCACTCTTTCGGGGGTCAATTCATACTTTTTCTGTCACATGTGAGTCCTGCTATGTTAAATAGTCTTTCAGAGAAAACTGTTGCAGGTAATATACACAAATATTTAGCGGCTTCTTTTTTTATGTTCTGGGAAAGCCGAATTTGTTTTCCAGTAATGCAGTGCCCTAGAAAGAGGAGGTGACAGGAGATATGTAGTGATTTTTTCTTGCGAACTGTTAACTGACAGTTGACACACGATTATTTTCTTACATAATGTTACTGTACAGCTACCACATTCCTGACAATTTCTCGGGCTTTGCGATGTTCTATTTGCGGCAATAATATTTTGTGATTTGGGCGCCGGAGTATCACATTGGTTTCGTTCGCGGCTCCCGTGCTAAGGGTCCCAAGTTCGATTCCCTGCTCTAGGGTGACGATTTTAAGTCGGTCCTATCCACGCCTTCACCTCTGTCTAACAACGAGGTTCGGAGTTCACGGTATAAGCTGTAAATCCTTTCGCCTCACCGTCATCTTCACTATCACCCCTATCATTGGAGGTAATGGACACCGCCCTCTGGGTGCCTCCACCTGAGAAAAGGGTCCGGTTATCACGTCGTGGGGCGAGGTTACCCCGAAGGCCAAGGCTGCCGTGGTAAACAACCATATTTTGTGATTTTAAAATAAAATAAAAATTGCCCGCCTTGATATCGTAGATGCCTGCCTCACGTTCAAGAGGTCCCGAGTTCGAATCTTGGTCAGGCTGAGTTACCTGGATAAGGTTTTACCGGGGTTTTACCTTATCCTTAAAAGACGAATGTCGGATAACTCTAAGCTCCATGAACCCTGGGCGCATTTGAGCATCATTTCACCCATTCCATTCATCGTCCGATATGACTTAAAAAGTTAAAGGACGTAAATTAAAAAAATGAAGTATTTAGGATGTCGATACCCTCAAGTATTTTGAGTATCTAGGTATCCTAGTATAATATCATAGCTCAGTGGCTAGACCACTTGGCTGTCACCAAGGTAGCCCGGGTTGGATACCAGGTGACCGCAAACTGAGATTTGTGGGGCACAGCATGGCGTTGGGACGGGTTTACTCCGGGTCCTGCAGTTTCCCCCGTCAACATTCCACCAACTGTTCGATCATCGTCTGTTCTATCATCCATCTCGCCCTTATCTAGATCATCTACTTCCTTCACCTTCACACCAGTCATTGGGCTGATCACCTATCCTGGTTCTTTATCAGATCCAAAACTTTGGTTCCTTAGACCTGACCTTAAAAGGGACAGAGGAACATGAATCCCCTAACACCATGATAGTGGTACAACTAGGGAAGTTAAAGAAGATTTTAAAATAAAATAAAAATTACAGAATCACTACCGAAGTATAAAAAAGGTACTGAGAGAATTTCCTGAAATATCGTTCAATGTGGATACCATGCAAGTGTCGTAAGTATCGAGAAGTCATCCCTAGTTTCATCGAATGCAAAATGATATTGATGTTACAGGGGAATATTTTCAAGGGGAAAAAAGGTCATTTTCATGCTCAATTTCTTCTCGGACAACAAGCCAGGTGAAAAGACGATTAGAAATCGGTGTTTTGAGAGCGTGCATCTCTTCCATCATCAGAATACTTTAATAAACGTCAGATAAGCCTACCGCTACAGCCTGCCGTTTACCGGCAATCTATCCAGCAGAATCAGCAGAATTTTCACCAAATCCAACATCAGGACCATCCACAAGCCACCTCCGAAGATTAAACATCTGTTGAGACCAGTGAAAGACAAACTGGACTTCCAAGTTCCGGGAGTGTACCGCATTCCCTGCGAATGTGGGAAACCGTATATAGGACAAACCGAAAGGACCATCGCTACCAGAATAAACGAACATGAACGGAGCATTCGTTTAATGCAACCTGAGAAGTCTGGACTGACAGAGCATTGTTTTGATAGCGACCATAGAGCCAATTTTCGGGAGACGAACATCTTGGAAAATGCAACAGTTACTGGGGGCGGAGAGTTGAGGAGACTTTGGCCATTTCCTCCGAAAGGAGCACGCTTAATCGTGATGCTGTATTTCAGTTCAGCTTCTCTTGGAAACCGGTCTTATAATGGAAATGTGTCGACTTAAGTAACACAGATCTATACAGCTTTAAATCAAGTTAAGTAGTTACGTTTCTTTGACCCAATTAATTTTCTGTACTCACGCCATCTCCTGACCTGGCATTTAATTTACTGAAAACAGTCTTTTGTTCAGTAATGCGAATTTTGATAGTGTTTTGTCTTTGTTTATATTTGTGTTATATCCAGTGATTCATTTGTGGTTATAACATTTAATAAATATAGTGATGATAGGAGAGATGTACTCTCCCAAAACTTCGATTTCTAATCGTCTTTTCACCTAGCTTGCTTCCAGAGAAGAAATTGAGCATATTCGTCGCCAGGAAAACTTCAGGTCTTAATTAAATTATTTTCATATTTTTAAAACTAAATTCTTGTTTCATTTCCTACATATTATTTTCAATGTATAGCATATCATAGTGTCAGCCTACAGCAAATAAAAGTGTAAACTAAATTTAATGGCTTTAAAGCTTTTATGCTTAGCCAAAGAAGCACTCAACAAAACGTGCTTGAAGTAATGTGAAATTAAAATAAACAAAATGTTAGACTATCCTGGTGTTCTGAACTGCACTACTCCACTAGCAGCGAGTGTGTGTGATGTAAGACTTGAAGGGTGACAACACCCGCGACATTGTATCACTGCGAACAAATCACTGCGCTAATAACATTAACAAGGAGCATGGTTAGCAAAAAATGTGCCAATTTTGCGGTTTGTCGCTCTGTCCTAAATCTGCAGGATATGTTACAAGATCCGATATCAACAAGTTTGCAAACTTATTATGTCAACTTGAGTGCTATAACCCCTTCTCTAACTACTCTCTTCTTGTACCAAGATGTCTCTCTTACACGACTTCTTGTACCACCAGAGTTGTGGCAGCATCATACTCAACGGCATTCTTCTTGATGGCCCTCTAACAGGTCTTCTTGAACCGTTGCAGCTATGTCAGGACTGTACTCACTTGAATGTTCCTGGGTGACAAGGCCCTCTTCTAGGTCTTCTTGAACTGTTACAGTTATGTCAGAGTTGTACTCACCTATCGTGTTCCTGGGTGAGAAGGCCCTCTTCTAGGTCTTCTTGAACTGTTACAGTTATGTCAGAGTTGTACTCACCTATCGTGTTCCTGGGTGAGAAGGCCCTCTTCTAGGTCTTCTTGAACCGTTGAAGTTGTCAGGGTTGTACTCACTGGGTGTTCCTGGGTGAGAAGGCCCTCTTCTAGGTCTTCTTGAACCGTTGCAGTTATGTCAGGGTGGTACTCACCTGGGTGTTCCTGGGTGAGAAGGCTCTCTTCTAGGTCTTCTTGAACCGTTGAAGTTGTCAGGGTTGTACTCACTGGGTGTTCCTGGGTGAGAAGGCCCTCTTCTAGGTCTTCTTGAACCGTTGCAGCTATGTCAGGGTTGTACTCACCTGGGTGTTCCTGGGTGAGAGGGCCCTCTTCTAGGTCTTCTTGAACTGTTACAGTTATGTCAGAGTTGTACTCACCTATCGTGTTCCTGGGTGAGAAGGCCCCCTTCTAGGTCTACTTGAACCGTTGCAGCTATGTCAGGGTTGTACTCACCTGAATGTTCCTGGGTGAGAAGACCCTCTTCTAGGTCTTCTTGAACTGTTACAGTTATGTCAGAGTTGTACTCACCTATCGTGTTCCTGGGTGAGAAGGCCCTCTTCTAGGTCTCCTTGTACCGTTGAAGTTGTCAGGGTTGTACTCAATGGGTGTTCCTGGGTGAGAAGGCCCTCTTCTAGGTCTTCTTGAACTGTTGCAGCTATGTCAGGGTTGTACTCACCTGGGTGTTCCTGGGTGAGAGGGCCCTCTTCTAAGTCTTCTGGAACCGTTGCAGTTATGTCGGGGTTGTACTCACCTGGTGCTCCTGGGTGAGAAGGCCCTCTTCTAGGTCTTCTTGAACCATTGCAGCTATGTCAGGGTTGTACTCACCTGGGTGTTCCTGGGTGAGAAGGCCCTCTTCTAGGTCTTCTTGAACCGTTGCAGCTATGTCAGGGTTGTACTCACCTGGGTGTTCCTGGGTGAGAAGGCTCTCTTCTAGGTCTTCTTGAACCGTTGCAGCTATGTCAGGGTTGTACTCACCTGGGTGTTCCTGGGTGAGAAGGCCCTCTTCTAGGTCTTCTTGAACCGTTGCAGCTATGTCAGGGTGGTACTCACCTGGGTGTTCCTGGGTGAGAAGGCCCTCTTCTAGGTCTTCTTGAACCGTTGCAGTTATGTCAGGGTGGTACTCACCTGGGTGTTCCTGGGCGAGAAGGCGCTCTTCTAGGTCTTCTTGAACCGTTGAAGTTATGTCAGGGTTGTACTCACCTGCTGTGGTCCTGGGCGAGAAGGCCCTCTTCTAGTTCTTCTTGAACCGTTGCAGCTATGTCAGGGTTGTACTCACCTGCTGTGGTCCTGGGCGAGAAGGCCCTCTTCTAGGTCTTCTTGAACCGTTGCAGCTATGTCAGGGTTGTACTCACCTATCGTGTTCCTGGATGAGAAGGCCCTCTTCTAGATCACAGTGGCAACCTAGGTCACTTCCAATTAACAGTGTTGGTAGGACTGACACTTAAATGCTCTGATCTACTTCTACATTGCTGTGGACCAACAGAGTAGTGACAGGACTAATACTCACGTGCTCTCCTATGGGAAGGTGTTCTTCTTCCAGGTCTCCATGGGCCCACGCAATGATCCACCAGAGAAGAGCGAACAAGGTCCAGCTGATGAAGAAAGAGAGGGAACAAACCAGCAGAGCGTATCTCCACCGCATGTCCACCATGGTAGTCACTGTATCCTGCAGGAAGCGCCATTGAAACCGTGTCGATATTCCTGTAGGATAAAGGTTACAGATCCCGCTCTTGAGCACTGCCCTCTGCCAAGCTCCCTTACTACAGCCCCCTATTGCCAGAAAAGCGGCCTCCTCCTCCACCTTCGGGTCATCCGGTTCCATATCCGTCCTGCAACACAAGCAGTTCAGTGTCTTTTTTATTTTGTGAGAGGGAATGTGAGCTTTGCTCTTCTATGCCTCATGTTTGGATGCCATTTGTTAGATTATATAGTCAGGACCAAGTTGGAGTCCTCGATGATCTGGGTGCCTCTCTGCGTTTTGAAGATAGGTTATGCTGTTTTGTGCTGGGAAGAGATATAGGTTTTAATTAGGTTGGGAATGCTCTTAGGTCTGGCAGACCTCGTGGCACTGAAACAATTCCAGCACTAACGAACCTATGGGGCTTGTAACTGAGCCCATACAACTTCATTAACTGTACCAAACTGCAAATACCCAGCACACATAGCCATAAAGGCAGAACTAGGTGTCGCCTCAGAAAATAATAAATATGACTCCATTTTGCGGTTGTGTACGCTGTCCACACTCCACTCACAACGTTTGTCTCTGTTTACAGAACCAGTTGGTGCCCACCTCTATAGAGCAGCTTGTAGCGTGTGAGGTCCGGAGGTCCCGAGGGTGAATTATCTGAATGAGGTTCTTTTTAGGGCTTTTGCCTTATCCTAAAAATATGAATGTCTGGCAACTCTAAACCCTATAGACCATTTTGAGCATCATTTCATTCATCGCACGATATCAATGTTGGAGGATGTTAATTAAAAAGAAAAACACACTTGCGAAGAGTATGTGCCACTTATTTTAATTTTATATGTTTTAACAGTCACAAAATATATTTCTTCTTTTTGTTTTATTTTTGTTATTTCTGAAAGAAGTGAATCTTTTAGGAAATGCCGATATCATCAAATGTTTCTTCTTTAATAATATCTTACTTAGTAAGGTTTCTTATACTTCACATTTCCCATTGCAGGTCCACAATTATATATCCATCTGGGAATTTTTCTGCAAGTTGGCTCAGTTGACATATATATCAACAAACATACATACATACATGTTGATCTATGAAATAAACTAGAAGATCAACACAATGTGGTTTTGATGTTAGCGTCTTCAAGGCATCCACCCTTTGCCCTCAGAACTGCTGCACAAACTCTTGGCATTTTGGAGATAAGATTGTGTAGTGTTTTTTTTTTTTTTTTTCAGGTATAGCAGTCCAGCACATCTGCAAATTTTTCCAGAAACCAACATTAGATGACCTCAGTTTTCTCACTTTCTTGTCAAGTTCGTCCCAAAAGAGTTCATGGGATTTAAATCAGGTGACTGACTTCGCCAAATCATATTTTCCAGTTCCCCACATTATTCTTTTCTATTGACGTACACTCTGTACAACTTAGAAACATGTTTCACATCATTGTCCTGTTACACAATAAACCTACGACCAATACGTCTCTTTCCATATGGAACAGCATTTTTGATCACTATTCTGTGACGTCCTACCTTCTTTAATGTTATATTAACTCTCACTATATGAACTTCATCCCCACACCATAACCAATGCTCCACCATGATTCACCGTTGGCATCACATAGAGACTCTTCATTCGTCCTCCACGAAGTCAACGAACAAATCTTCTACGATGGTTTCCAAAATTGTCCATGAATAACATCTTAGACCTTTGTTGCACGCTTCAGTCTTTATATTGCTGTTCCCATTGTAATCGTTTCACCTTATTTTGTTTACATAATATAGGTTTTTGGCCACTATGCATCCCTTTAAACCTTGTTCACGAAGGTGACATTCCACGATTGAGAGAGAGACTGGAGCTGTTCGCACACTATTAACTTCCTCGCAAATTTGAGATGCTGTACGAGATCTCTGACGTTTACCCTGTACACATACACATGCACTGATCTTCCCTTTATGATGTTACTCGGGGTCTTAAAAATCAAGAAAAATTGCATTGGCATCAGTTTGTTTGAACCACTTCAATGTAAACGCCACTGCAGAATGGTTATAGTTGCGGATATTCATCAGCAGCTCTACGTGGACAATCAGTCAAATACACAACAGAAGCACGTAATATTTACATGTTATCAGAACGGGGATATACTAGAATATTCAAAACGAAATTCCTACCTACCCACAAATCCATAACTGTGATAGGTGACCGAAAACTTCTGACTGGTAGTCTAAACACAAACTGCACAATAGAAAACATATCCATAATTCTCTTTGTGATCAAATGTAGGACAAAATAAATCACTGGTAATAAATGAAGTACTCACAGATTTTTTACCAGCAGTAGTGAATATTACACGTTCAGTGCAGCAACACCAAGTGATTTCACAGTTAATTGGGTCGCTCTGCATATTTTAAAGATATGATTGAGAAATCCTTCCAGAAAGTTACTTGTAAAACTGATAACTTGTGCTGTTAACCAGCTATCTAGGTCACTAAAGTGGCCATGACAACCGTAATCTACGGAAAGCCGTGATTCTAAGCTTCTTGTTAGTTATTATGCTATGGCTATAAGCTGATAGTCATTTGTTTAATTCATACGTGTTCTAAAATTGAAATTGGAGTATCTAACTTGCAACTTTTTGTTTATAGTTTGCTGAGTCTTTGCTAAAAATAGTCCTGATGTGTTACATTCACATGACTTTTTTCTACCCATTAAAGTTTAGTTTTGGGTAGAGGTAGCATTCCTTGGTGGATACTGAACTTCAATACAAAGTTTGCCAGTACGTACATATGTCAACTTGAATTGTGAATGTACTGATAAACACAAGGCTCGTTTTAAAACAAGGGCTTTCATGCTCTCTAAGGTTTTCAGACCTGCTGAGCTTTGTTTTTCCCTCTTCCTATGTTGCAATTGGGCTTATAGCCGCGTGAAAGATTTTGAGAGCTGACTCTAATGATAGTCTATGAAGCTCTTGAATAGTATATAATATACCTTTCTAATTACTGCGGTGGCCCTTTCTTTGATATGCGTCCTACAGGACGTACTCGAAGACATACAGCTACTGCTTCCCCAAGCGATAAGCTGGAAGAAACTTTGGATGAGAGTGAAATCAAGAAAGCCCAAATATGGCAAGAATTCTACTCGTTGGAGGCTATGATCGACAAGTCATATACTGGGACAAATCAAGGCGACATTTTGTAACCTCGTTGGCAGTGTATAGGTTCCATTCTGCAAATAGAAGATCTATCACGAACCTAACCTTAGTTGTGTGGGCGAATTGTGTGGCCAAGTGTGTGACTGTTACCACGTAATGAGGTGCAGAAACCGGCCTAAACCAATAACTAAATTCTGACAGTCAAAAAGAACAAATTCTATTGCACAATGTGTGCACATTTATACTATTATTATTAAGCAATTCAACCTTCGTTTTGTTTTTGACTTTTGATATTCGTGGCACATATGAACCTTGTACTTGGTTCAGCAGGTTTGCTATAAAATCTCGACATCGAGGTTTTGAATGGAGTACATACTTTCCGTAAATACTACACTTCCCCATAGGGGAGGGGATCCGCCCCCTTCAGCTGCCGTGGTGCGAGCGCTGCGGACCCTTAGCACTCGTGGTACCTCTGACGTTACTAGAGGAACCTCGGGCCGAACATTCGAGCCCCTCCCTTTGGGAGTTGTTCGGATTGGGCAGTGGTTCCCGATACCCGTAGGAGATCGGGTACGTCTCCGGACGGTGTTGAGGGAAGCCATTAATATCCCCGGGTACTAGCCAGCATAGCTAGTAGAAGGTGTGCTAGATCATCAGGTGGCCCTACCAAGGTTAATCGGTAGCCTTCCTCTTTGGGGTTGGCCCGCGTAAGTGGCGTATCCACTTCCATCCCGTCTTGAGTCTATAGGACCAGATAGGGGGGGGGCTTGTTAGGTCTTGCCCTATGGAAAGCCCCACGGAGGCGCCGGGTGCCCTTATGGGACAGCTCGGTTACTCCCTGGTCATTAGAGGGGGGTCAGTGTGGATTGCACTGGTGGATACCCACTTGGCCTTGGGATTTCATTACGGAGGGGATTCAGTACGTAGGCCATCATGCTGGGCCCATTGTTCCTATGTCCCCAAGTGGGGGCACCCCCGGGAGGAAGAATGAGGCCAGAAGAGACAGAGCCAAGGAGTCACGACAGTACAGAGGGCAGGGTCCCTACAGTTTACTTCGACAGAGACTTACCCCGACAGGCCAGGACAACGAACTTGCTCCCCTACAGTGGGACGGCAACGAGCTCAGCAGCCGAGCCCTAATGGTCCCAGGCCTTCGATCCGAGCCCCAAAGGTCCCAGACTGGCGGTCCCGAAATGGTCTCAGCAGAGGAGCAGAGACCGGCAACCGACCTACCGGAGGAGGAAGTAGTTTTTCTCAGAGCATATCATCCTGCCATGCACCGCCGAGACTCCCGCCGACACTTCTACCCTGAAACAGACCACCAAATGAGAGAAGATGTCAAATGATAATGGAGATGAAATGAGGGACAGGAAATTTGGGGAATGTAATTAACCTATCCAGCATTGGCCTAGTGACCCGGGAAAACCCCGAAAAACCCATGGGTCAGGTAGGTCGGCCATGGAAATCGAACCCGGGCCTACCAAATGCGCGCCATAGACTAAACTGCCTGAGCCATCCCGGTCGGTAATACTAGACTTAGTGGAGAAACTAAAGCTGCGTACCTCAAAACGTAACACTTCGGTAAGAAATGTCTGTGTGGAATGTAATATTTCCTCTACTTTATGTAGATTCCTGGCTCGCCCGGAAACATTGTATTCGTTTTGCGTACTTGAATCACAAATAACAGTAGCTATGCAGTTACCTAGTGACTGTTATTGACTCGAATATCAGGTTTCCACTTGGAACTAGTTGTAGTCATCAGCTAAAGTAGTTTTAATTCCGTATTCACAATGGTTCTTGGTGCAAGTCTCTTACCTGTTATTCCTGACCTTCAACGGCAGCAATGTCTTACTGCAATGACTTCACCCTCTCGAGTATCACTGGATTATTTCATGCATCGCTATTCAGGGAAGTCGCACAGTCACCAACAAATTAAATACTAGAATTCCAAACAGATTTTCCACTTACACACAGCTTAACATTGAGTTAAACAATTATGCATTTAATTATATTGTAGTTCTTCTAAGCCTGACATATGTTCATCTATTGAGCCATTATCACTGTCATCCTCGTCACTGTTTCCATCCCATTGTCTTCAGTTATAATTATTTCAAGTTTTTCTTCCGTAGAGGATCTTTTTCCTAATACTCCTGTTTTGTTTCATCCACATGAAATATTTGTCCAATTTGTTCAAATCATTGGTGGCACTATATTTTATCTTTCATGTTAAAGGTTATATTTCTGCAAGAAACCCATTGTTTGACATCTGTCCATATTAATTCTATAGGACTCAGATCCGGATGTTACGGAGAAAGCCTGTATTCTGACAGTATATTTTGATCAATCAAAAAGTTTTTCTGAGTCGGCTCATTGGCTAGAATTAAATCATACAATTTTGTTTTGGCGCTATTTTCATGAAATGAAATATTGACCAAGAAAGCATGTATCTTAAATTGAAGTTGGACGCTTATCTACTTGTGTATTATGGTAGGAGTGATTATCTATTGCTAGCACCGAGCTAAGGGGTGAACTTGGAGTTAACATTGTTCGTAACCATTTAACATAATTTTCATTATTCATTTTCTTATGAACAACTACTACGAGTATAACTATGACAGTACTTTGCAGTCAACTGTACTCAGGGGAAGACAGGGCAAAGATTCACACCACATATTGCATCAAGTAACAGGAGAGATAGGAGTTAGAAGGAGACAGAAGAGAAAGAAGGTTAGACCTGGGCTTACTGACTTCTAGGGGAAGGTCAATGTTCTAGAACCATTGCGCGACTTATACAGGTGAACTGTGTTAATTATTACACAAATAAAAATATTTGTCACTTAGGCTTCACTTATCTTAACAAATTGGTGTTGATACTTCTTTTCAAATGGAAATCGATTTCGCAAACAAATCGTTTGCGTCCTCAGTCCACAGATAAACTCCGTTGTCAAGGATAATGGTTACCTGCCTTTCTTATGTATTTTTAGTATTACCAACATCTGAAAACGAAACAAACCTAAAAATAGAATCAACTGAAGGTATTTCGAAACTCATTATGCGATGTTTATTTTGCAAAATAAATATTTTTCCCACAATATTAAAATCTATCTGACCATTTAATTGTTTTAATAATTTAACTTCTGGATTTATTTCATGATTAAATTACCAAAAATGATCTGCTATGGCCGATTTATCAGTTTGTTTATACTTAAGTTTACGAAAATGTTCTTTTGTTCTGGTTTCCAAATTACGTTTCGTCTTTCCAATATAAAACTGATCACAATCTAAACAATTAAACTGATAAATACCAGATTTTTTATTATTATAAATTTTATATTTTTAGATAAATGCAGTAAGTGTTTAATACTAATTAATTATGTTAATTATGTTTATCTACTCGCTGACAAATAAACTATAATTTGTTTTATTTAACAGCAAATGCTGACTTCAATCACGGTAGTGAATTAAAACGTTTCTGTGCCTGTGTCCTCTGGTTCCTTTACTTCGTCCCTTCCTCCTGACAAGATAGTAATAACAATAGAGCTGTCGTAGAGGTTAACCCCTTGGTTACATAACCTATACCTGTAATTCATTACTTATAGCTTTATATTTTCTGTGAAGAGAAATAAAAAATTACATAATACATGTTTTAACATAGAAGGCTACGACCACAATAACGAGGTTTTGCATTTACTTATGTTAAAAAAACTGATGTGTTGTATTCATATGCTTTCTCTCTTACTCTTTGTGGCCTGGGTGGCTCAATTTGATTGTTAATGACCCCAAGGTCGCCCGTTTAAACCCGGTCTCATTTTTAAATATGAAAGTTACAGCCTCATGACTGTAGGTTTACTACGATATAAAAGAACTTCCACGGGACGAAATTCTCGGTTATATACGGAGCTAGCGGCCCAAATGACCTTGTTGTCGACGGGCCCTAAAACACCACACACTCACTCACTCACTATACGGAGCTAGCTACTGTATGCCCACGACAAGGAGGCAGGAGGGGAATGAAGGACAGAGGAGTTTGAACTGTTTACCTGCTCCGATAGAGGATCCATGTGTGGGAGTAGATATGAGTCACCGTGCTGTCAGACCAAGTGTTTGTTGCAGTAAATGGAGCGATAGGTATTATGTATAGGTGAGTTGGGTGACAACATTTGTGTATTGTCGCAAGCCGTTATCTACGATAGCGCGGCTAGTGTACACAAAGATCCAGCAAATAAAGATAGCTGATATAAAGGACTTGCCGACATAGATTAAGTTACGCTTCTGGAAGGTGATAGAACGTTCAAGGTCTTGTTTATTCCAGAAATATCTCGCGATTGTTACAGAACAGTCTCGAACTTATCAATGAGATATATAAGAGATTGTGACACGCCAGCGGACAGTTGTAAAACGAGAGTAAGTCGCGAGAGGTAAACAGAGAACAGCTGAGAGTGTTGTTGTAAACTGAACGCTATTTGTTATTGTGATCGACCTTGGTAGATTGTGGTGTGTATATGTGATGTAATGTTGCTACGTGACAATGGATAGTGTATTGCTACGGAAATAAAGAACATTTAGAATTTCGACAAATTGAAATTTTAATTCTACGAACCCCACAAAGTCACAGTATTTTAAACGAACCTTCTATCCTTGTGAACTTGGAAGACAAGCATAAACACCGAGGGGACAGCAAAAACATCTTCCTCTAGCTTGCCTTCTTGTCCTGGGCAAACAGTAGCGTCCGAAAGAATAAAGTAGACCATAGATAGGTACAAGTCAATTTTATAAACTAAAGTAACAAAAAAAAAAAAAAAAAAAAAAAAAAAAAAAAAAAAAAAAAAGCTAATGCCGTGAGCCAGACTGAAAAAATGCAATGCCACAGCCGGGATTTCAACCAAGGATCTTGAACATTGCATGTTGTTACAAAATGCCGGGCTGAATCCAATTTGTGTAGCTGACTCACATTTGTGAATGCTGTTTTGGAACTGCGACTGTGACTGTTACATCACATGCATGTGATTTTGTTTTTCTCTTTGAGCTAGAGGCCACGTGTAACTTCATATCGATGGAATCCGAAGGCCGTTCGCGGTGCATTGTATGCATTTATTGCAACTGTAACAGAATACGATCAGCGCTTTCAAACGGCTGGTTTCACTTGAGCAATACTTTACAATTATCGAACTGGTTAAGCCTCAGACCAAGGTTTACTGATGTTTCCCAATCTCTTATTGTCATTTCATTGTGGTGCGAGCGCTATGGACCCTTAGCACTCGTGGTACCTCTGACCTTACTAGAGGAACCTCGGGCAAAACATTCAGGCTCCTCCATGAATGGGAGTTGTTCGGATTGGGTTGGACTCGAGGGGGCAGTGGTTCCCGATACCCGTGGGTGATCGAGTACGTCTCCGGATGGGGTTGAGGGAAGCCATATATTCCCGCGTGCTAGTCAGCATAGCTAGTAGAAGGTGTGCTAGATCACCAGGCGGTCCTACCGAGGTTATATCGACAGCCTTCCCATTTGGGGTTGGCGCGCGTAAATGGCGTATCCACTTCCATCCCGTCTTAAGTCCACAGGATCAGATGGGGGGGGCTTATTAGTAACCCAGGTCTTGCCCTATGGAGAGCCCCACGGAGGCGCCGGGCGCCGTTTTGGGACAGCTCGGTAACTCCCTGATCGAAGGAGGCCCGGTTCCTTGGTCCTGCTGATCCAGGGCTAATGGGAGTAGATCCTCTGGCATGAATTGATTGATTAATTGATTGTCTGCTGGGCTATTTCAGGAGCGCGGTCGGCGGTATGCCGATGGTGGAAGCCTACCGGGAACTTTCCGAGTTCTTGCGGCCTCCGGACTGGACTGCTTCGAGGCCACGATAGGAGGGATGCCTGGGAGTTTGAAGAGGTAAATGCTATGGACCCTGCCCTCTGCACTGTCGAGGCTCGTTTGGTCGACCGCCCTCTGTCTCATCTCACCTCATCCTTCCTCCCGGGGATACCCCAGTTGTGGCTTAGATACAAAAGATCATTCTGGTCGAGGTGCCAAATCCCCTCCGTATGATTCAATCCTATCCTAGTCGTATATATGGCAAAGTTTGGATAGAGTAAAATTGAGAAATTCAATGCCACAGCCGGTTGCTTTTAACCACCGAGCTACCATAACCAACATGCCAGTATGACATTAAACTCTCCAACTGACTCGTATTTTCGCGGTAAACCGCTAGGGCCTCTCACATACATGACATACAGAGGTAATATTTTTTAGACGTGGCGTATGACGTAATGTTCCGCAGTGGTTTATGGTCAAGTCCAGTTATTTATTTGTAAGAAAAAGGGGTGTCATGTTAGTCATCTGTCATAAAACCCACTACCTTTATCAGCAGTCTGCTGGTGAAAGCAGAGATCTTGCCCCTACCGTTGACTTGCATGACGTCACTCGCACACATTCAAACAAGGTCACGCACCACCTCTAAAAAATACGACAATGATCACAATTTTTTTTGTTGACAATGTACCTTTACTCATCCTCATAATTTTGATGGTCCTTCTCAAAATAGTCTCCCCTGAATGCGATACACTTGTCCCAGAGTTTCTGTCAGTCTTCAAAGACATGCTCGAAACCATTTTTGAGATATCCTTCAAAATCGCATCCGCAGCCTTCACCACTACTTCTGATGATGGATAATGCCTCCCATGAAGGCGTTTCTTCAAGTTAGGGAATAGAAAAAGTCACATGGGGATAAATCCGGACTACAGGGAGGGTGAGGGATGTACTTCTTGTTGATTTTTGCAAGATATTCAGCAACAACATTGGCAATATGCGGCCGCGCATTATCGTGGTGCAACATTCAGCCTGCTTCACGGAAATGTGGTCTTTTGCGCCTGATATGAACTTGCAATGTTTTCAGGACATCCCTGTAGTATTCTCCAGTTACTGATGTGTGTGCAGGTATAACATGCTGACAAACCATTCCATGAATATCAAAGAATGAGATGACCATAACTTTCTCAGCAGAAACAACCACTTTTGCTCTTTTGGGGGTTGGTAATGAAGGAGATTTCCACACTTAGCTTTGCTGTTTGCTCTCAGGATCAAATTGGTATAGTCAAGTTTCATCACAGGCGAGAACCAGGAGTACCAACAATGAAACTACTACGGCGTGTTTGTTTCACATTAAGCTAACGAATATAATAAGATTCATTTTTAGTGCGAAAAATTATGACCGTAAAAATATTATGATCATTCTTTATTGAACAGCCGTCTACACAGCCTTTGTGGCGACTTACTATGCTGTAAGTACTTAAGTCCCGGGTTTCATACTTTAACAACCATTAGGTCATCGTGCTGGCATGTTGCCATTGTAGCTTAGTGGTTAGAGCAACCGGAGGCAGACAAGGAGATCAATAGTTCAAGCCCCGGTTATGACATTCGTGTTACATCTTTTGAACATACATGTTTCGTAATATGAAGTTTTAAATCTATATTGGTCACATACAAACGGATGTTTATTTGAGGGAAGTTAGTTACTTCCGGTGAAATACAATACAATACTTAAAGCAAGCGCTAGTAGCGGTGATAGGTACATTTTGACTAAATCATTGTAAGCTTTTACCACTTTGGTAAGAACTGGTGTACTGCGTTGAGGAAGCATCGTGTTTGTAATACAACACGATTAAGCAAATATAAAACGTGATAGAGGCTAGAAAGTACAAGAATGATTTCACAATGAACATCTAGTTAATGATCACGTTACGGAAACACGTGGTTATATAAACAGTAATAGCAATAATAACTCACCTTGGGCACCTAGAGCTGACTTGATTTACCTTGAGGGACTAGCAGAAACCTTGACAATGTCCGACTTGGATTTGTTGTTCATCATCCTTATGATTAGGTATACCGACACTGATGATCAGTTTGGACTTCAAAGTTACTCCGTCCGTTCATCTTCTGGCAGGACTTCCTCGACTTCGTTGTTCTCTTGGATTATAACTTAAGGTTCGGCTTCTATTGAAAGTCATACTCTCTGCAGTCATATTGTTCATCTTTTACATTTCCTTACAGGTAGCCCTCCAGGGTACACTGAGCGGGATGGCTTAGGCGGTTTCGTCTGTGGCCCGGGTTCGATTCCTGTGGCCGACCTACCTGACCCATGGCTTTTTCGGGGGTTTTCCGGGTCGCTAGGCAAATGCTGGGTAGGTTAATTACATCGGCCGAATTTCCTGTCCCTCCATTATCATTTTGTAACAGTAGTTTTGAATTATATTTAGAAAAGATATGAAAAGTTTATAAATTTATAAAAAATATCTATTTTGTGATTGGCCGTAGTAATAATGGTATGACGTAATATTGTGACGTGGCATTAAATCGGCCAATCACAAAATTAAGATAGGAGTAACGATAGTTACGAAAAATCAATAATCTTGAGATAGAGAGAAGTTTTGTAATGGTGAGTGTGATGGATAGTGGTGCAAGATCAAGAACTTTTATGTAATATTTGGAACTGTTTAAATACAACAAAGTAAGAATTTATCGAGATGTTGGAAGTGACTGGGAAAGGAAGTTCAAGTAAAATGTAATCTAAATAATACAATTAAATAGTTACAACATTTGACTTCTCCGAAACTTTATTCCGAACCACGCCTGAAACCAAGACTCTCATGACTCTTATTTAATTAAACACAATCATCAGGAAACAACTCAAAATACAACGAAATAACCCTGTTATATCTGGCTTCTCGACGTGAATCTTCGAAAAGTCAACGTGCATCCCATCTCAAACATAGAAATCCCGCACCAAATTGCTCCCGAACGTGTGGCTGATTAAGACGGAGATAAATTAACTACGAAAAAAAGAATTCCTGTCCCAATTTCATACTGTCGCGCAACGGGCATAAAAGTCTCGGCGCAAATAGATAATAGACGCATAGTGTTTCACGGTAATAAAGAGTTTGCCTAAGCAGTTAAAGATATCGCGAGATAAAGGTCTGCCGAAACAAACTGAGATAAATGGCAATGTCTGGTGACATCTTGGTTAATAGAGATTATTCGGTTTCTTTATTGTTCCGGAAATATCTAGGATCGCCTGCCTGGGACAATTTCGGGACCACCAGCCAGGAACCTTAGGGGCTCGGATCGCCTGCCTGGGACCATTTCGGAGCCGTCAGCCAGGAACCTTAGGGGCTCGGATCGCCTGCCTGGGACAATTTCGGGACCACCAGCTAGGAACCTTAGGGGCTAGGATCGCCTGCCTGGGACAATTTCGGGACCACCAGCTAGGAACCTTAGGGGCTAGGATCGCCTGCCTGGGACAATTTCAGAGCCGCCAGCCGGGAACCTTAGGGGCTCGGATCGCCTGCCTGGGACAATTTCGGAACCACCAGCCAGGAACCTTAGGGGCTAGGATCGCCTGCCTGGGACCATTTCGGGACCACCAGCTAGGAACCTTAGGGGCTAGGATCGCCTGCCTGGGACAATTTCGGGACCACCAGCTAGGAACCTTAGGGGCTAGGATCGCCTGCCTGGGACCATTTCGGGACCACCAGCTAGGAACCTTAGGGGCTAGGATCGCCTGCCTGGGACAATTTCGGGACCACCAGCTAGGAACCTTAGGGGCTAGGATCGCCTGCCTGGGACCATTTCGGGACCACCAGCTAGGAACCTTAGGGGCTAGGATCGCCTGCCTGGGACAATTTCAGAGCCGCCAGCCGGGAACCTTAGGGGCTCGGATCGCCTGCCTGGGACAATTTCGGAACCACCAGCCAGGAACCTTAGGGGCTAGGATCGCCTGCCTGGGACCATTTCGGAACCACCAGCCAGGAACCTTAGGGGCTCGGATCGCCTGCCTGGGACCATTTCGGAACCGCCAGCCGGGAACCTTAGGGGCTCGGATCGCCTGCCTGGGACCATTTCGGAACCGCCAGCCGGGAACCTTAGGGGCTCGGATCGCCTGCCTGGGACCATTTCGGAACCGCCAGCCGGGAACCTTAGGGGCTCGGATCGCCTGCCTGGGACCATTTCGGAACCACCAGCCAGGAACCTTAGGGGCTCGGATCGCCTGCCTGGGACCATTTCGGAACCACCAGCCAGGAACCTTAGGGGCTAGGATCGCCTGCCTGGGACCATTTCGGAACCACCAGCCAGGAACCTTAGGGGCTCGGATCGCCTGCCTGGGACCATTTCGGAACCGCCAGCCGGGAACCTTAGGGGCTCGGATCGCCTGCCTGGGACAATTTCGGAACCGCCAGCCGGGAACCTTAGGGGCTCGGATCGCCTGCCTGGGACCATTTCGGAACCGCCAGCCGGGAACCTTAGGGGCTCGGATCGCCTGCCTGGGACCATTTCGGAACCGCCAGCCGGGAACCTTAGGGGCTCGGATCGCCTGCCTGGGACCATTTCAGAACCGCCAGCCGGGAACCTTAGGGGCTCGGATCGCCTGCCTGGTACCATTTCGGAACCGCCAGCCGGGAACTTTAGGGGCTCGGTTCGCCTGCCTGGGACCATTTCGGAACCGCCAGCCGGGAACCTTAGGGGCTCGGATCGCCTGCCTGGGACAATTTCGGAACCGCCAGCCGGGAACCTTAGGGGCTCGGATCGCCTGCCTGGGACAATTTCGGAACCGCCAGCCGGGAACCTTAGGGGCTCGGATCGCCTGCCTGGGACCATTTCGGAACCGCCAGCCGGGAACCTTAGGGGCTCGGATCGCCTGCCTGGTACCATTTCGGAACCGCCAGCCGGGAACCTTAGGGGCTCGGATCGCCTGCCTGGGACCATTTCAGAACCGCCAGCCGGGAACCTTAGGGGCTCGGATCGCCTGCCTGGGACCATTTCAGAACCGCCAGCCGGGAACCTTAGGGGCTTGGATCGCCTGCCTGGGACAATTTCGGAACCGCCAGCCGGGAACCTTAGGGGCTCGGATCGCCTGCCTGGGACCATTTCGGAACCGCCAGCCGGGAACCTTAGGGGCTCGGATCGCCTGCCTGGGACCATTTCAGAACCGCCAGCCGGGAACCTTAGGGGCTCGGATCGCCTGCCTGGTACCATTTCGGAACCGCCAGCCGGGAACCTTAGGGGCTCGGATCGCCTGCCTGGGACAATTTCGGAACCACCAGCCAGGAACCTTAGGGGCTAGGATCGCCTGCCTGGGACCATTTCGGAACCGCCAGCCGGGAACCTTAGGGGCTCGGATCGCCTGCCTGGGACCATTTCAGAACCGCCAGCCGGGAACCTTAGGGGCTCGGATCGCCTGCCTGGTACCATTTCAGAACCGCCAGCCGGGAACCTTAGGGGCTCGGATCGCCTGCCTGGGACAATTTCGGAACCGCCAGCCGGGAACCTTAGGGGCTCGGATCGCCTGCCTGGGACCATTTCGGAACCGCCAGCCGGGAACCTTAGGGGCTCGGATCGCCTGCCTGGTACCATTTCGGAACCGCCAGCCGGGAACCTTAGGGGCTCGGATCGCCTGCCTGGGACCATTTCGGAACCGCCAGCCGGGAACCTTAGGGGCTCGGATCGCCTGCCTGGGACAATTTCGGAACCACCAGCCGGGAACCTTAGGGGCTCGGATCGCCTGCCTGGTACCATTTCGGAACCGCCAGCCGGGAACCTTAGGGGCTCGGATCGCCTGCCTGGGACCATTTCGGAACCGCCAGCCGGGAACCTTAGGGGCTCGGATCGCCTGCCTGGGACAATTTCGGAACCACCAGCCGGAAACCTTAGGGGCTCGGATCGCCTGCCTGGTACCATTTCGGAACCGCCAGCCGGGAACCTTAGGGGCTCGGATCGCCTGCCTGGGACCATTTCGGAACCGCCAGCCGGGAACCTTAGGGTCTCGGATCGCCTGCCTGGGACCATTTCGGAACCGCCAGCCGAGAACCTTAGGGGCTCGGATCGAAGGCCTGGGACCATTTCGGAACCGCCAGCCAGGGACCTTAGGGGCTCGGATCGCCTGCCTGGGACCATTTCGGAACCGCCAGACGGGAACCTTAGGGGCTCGGATCGAAGGCCTGAGACCATTAGAGCTCGGCTGCTGGGTTCGTTGCCGTCCCGCAGTAGGGGAGCGAGTTCGTTGTCCTGGCCTGTCGGGGGAAGTCTCTATCCACGTAAACTGTAGGCATCCTGCCCTCTGTACTGTCTTGTCTACTTTTCTCTCCATCTTTTCAAAAACTCCATGACCTGAAATGGGTCTGGAATCTCTGCCCTTCACACAGTTTCCTACCCCCTCTGATCGTGCTGCCTGCACTCTGACCTCCTTCAAGCGGGGAGACCAGGTGAAGACAGCCTTGGGAATACATACCGCAGGCGGCAGCCTGAGCGGCGGATCAGAGAAACCTATGTCCAGACACAAACAACAATCTTCTATTACCGCTCAGATAAAGTCGCACTAAGCGGCTAGGTGCCGTGGCGAAAACACCTCCATTCAGGTTAAACTGAGTGACCTGAATCTTCTGTTGGTCTGCTGCTTTGACGAAATTGTTTCTAGCGATTTTGATTAAAATTTTATATATTATACGAGTATGACAAATGAAATGTATGTCTTGAATTTTCTGCGAATGTCCTACGAAGTTCTTTTTATTCTGAATTACTTTTGTATAACTAATTAACTATAGGAATATTACTATACAAATATAAACAGCTCATTAGAACAAAGAATTTATATAAAGTAATTTTTAATGGAGTGAGCCATTTCTGAGATGTTCTTTCCTATTTCTCTGAATTTTATAATATTTATTTTTTACCTCTTGGCCATGCCGTAATAAAACTACACATCAATTTTCTTTTCGTATCTATTATCTTCAACACAGACACAATCTAAACATCTCGTTGTAGTTACAAAGGCTAACATGATAAAACAGATAGCTAAGGGAATGCAGCACCGAAATTGGCTAAAAATATGGGAATTTTTTTTCTTGTTTTTTAGCTAATAAAATACTTTGAACCTTATAGTATCATACTCCGACTAAATTTATGAGTTTCAGGCATTTAAATACCCTCACAGGACAATTTAAATACCCATGTGCACGTGTATGCCGGCCCTTGGATTCACAGAATTCCGTCATTTGAGTTCGATTGAATGTACTAAATTGATACATTTGATATTAGCTGGCAAAGTTTCTGGTGGAATTTTGTATGTTGGTATGATGGTTATTTCTTACAATATGTGGCACCATGGAAACAAAACACTGGCTGCAAACATTGAAAGCTTGTAATGTTTATATTTTTGCTTTTGTGTGAGTTTCTAACGGTCGGAATTTTCTTGTGTTTCTCGTTAAACTACATACTGTTTATATATAATTGATGAGTTTTAGTGTGCCATTTAACATTCATAAAGGTATTTTATACATCAAAACGTGCATATAACTGTTATAAAGGTTATAGGTAAAACATTCCTTGAAACAACTGACCTTTTGTTGACTGTGTACATAGGATCATGAATAGGCTAAACGATACATGGGAAGAAACATCTAAACATAACACAACAATGGGAACATATTTGAGGCCTGATGTGGTAAGAAAACTAATGCCTGTGTACCAAAGTCTGGCATCAGATGAAATCCTAAGGAGATGTACATTGGGTAAGACACAAAATGCAGATGAAAGTTCACATAACATGATATGGCATAAATGCCCAAAAGTATTTGTGTCAAAGAAGAGACTTCAGGTTGCTGTGGCACCAGCCATTAGTGAGCTCAATTTTGGTTGTTCTGTCTCACTCAAGCTGCAGTCAGAAATAATAGATACTGTGAATTCACCAGCATCTCTAAAAATTAGCCAAGGGAAGGACCAATTACGCTTACTTCATTCAACAACTTCTGCGAAGGTAACTTCTAAAATATCCAGAAGGAAACTGAAATTGAAGAAAACTGCTGCAGAAGAGAGAAGGAAGAGGCAGGAGGGTGCCACTTATATATCTGGAGGGTTTTAGTCTACTTCAAGGCATGTAGCTCAGAAGGAAAGTTTCGAATTTTAAAACTTGATTTACCCAGTTATAGTTTTTATTCAACATTTTTTGTCATTCAAAATGTTCCACAAGATGCAGTTTTGATTAAGTCCCTCTAAAATTTTCAACACATGTTTTTAGAAGTCAAACAAAGGTTTCTATCATATGAATTTTTAACATTCATTATTTTTTTAAAGTTATTGATATAAAAAGTCAAAGATTTAATCATTTTTTGGTTTCTTTGTTTGCTCCATGCCTAATTTTTTATCCTCTGGAGCTAAAGGCAGTATAAGAAATTCATATAATAGATCTTTCCTTCATAACCATCTAAATATTTTTAGAAATAGAAAAATTAAAATTTTTAAAATTTTCATCACGTGGAGCGGTTTGAATTTTGCCCAAATTTTGAATTTCACAAATTAATAACTCAAAAACTATTGAAGATATAAAAACCAAATTTTAAATTCTGTGTGCACTATGCTTCGGAAGTAATTGGTAAAAGTTTCAGTAAGATTGGTTAAAATTTGCTGGATTTGCTGTTTCCGGTGCTGTATTCCCTTTTGAAGGGAATGCAGCACCGAAATTGGCTAAAAATATGGGAAAAATATTTTTTAAAGCAATTTTTCGCTGTGTAGGCTTTGAAATTTCTTGCTCTAGTTATGGCATTACGAGATATAGAATGCTAGCATCACTTCAAAGATGAATTGAAAATCTCAAACCAATTACAGTATATATAAACAGATGAAGGTTGTTCGGAATAGGTTTTGAAGTTATCGACACCTTTGTCTATGGATGTTACACATTACCCGTTACTCAAATATAAATGAAATACAATTTATCAGTATGCTCCATTGCACTAGCAATACTACATGCATTGAATATTCACATTTAACAATTTTACACTAAATATTTTAATTTTAATTAATACTGTGATTGTTCGTGTCGTAGAAAGTAAATATGTTTTCTCTTTTAGGAAAGAGCCATTCAATAACCTCTAAAAGTATATAATTTCTAGTGCAATCTGTATATAAAGTGCAATATAACATTCCCCTAAACTTACATGTAAATAATTGAATGTAACACTCAATTGTTTTTAGAATTTTCATTAAAAGGTTGACATTAAGAATTATCTTATAAGTCTATGTCCTTTGGAAGAAACAGATGAGAAATAATTAACCAACATTAATTGACTATGATTTTCGAGGTTATCCTATGATACACGTCTATAATTTTTCTATGTATAAAATGAATATAGATAGATATTCTCTGAACGTGTTCAACAATACATTTAACCTGCCATATGGAATGTGAATGGGAAATCTGTTCAACATTACATTTTACAAATAAAACGGAATATTTGAAGAGGGAGGTACAGGTTCTAAGTAATAAACTAAACACTAGAAATAAAGTTGTATGTTGAAATTGGCCAAACTTTACCTGAAACCAAAACGTTTGTTTATCGTCGATCACTATCTTACGTACATGCTTCCTCTTGCACTTTCAACTTTTTAATGGTATCACTGGTTCACCCCGTAACAGTTATATCGTGCTATAGATAGCACCGTAATTGTTCAGTTAACGTGGTTACCTATCAGTGACGTACATATATGGACAACACTTGCCATTTATTTAAAGTCTCGCAGCTGGCAGTCAGTGGCGTACTTCTCGCTACTTGTACCGAACGTTCCATATGGGAACGGAAGAAGCAAGCCTAACCTCACTTTGTCTCGCGTACACAGACACTTAAACGCTAGGCAACTGTACTTCTTTATTTTTAATTTATGGACGCTCTTTAACTCCTTCGGTTCTCTGGGTTCCATGCTATACAGGGTGTCTCTAAAGTCACTAACGATTTCAATGAAAACACAATACTTTGTTTCTTTTCTTTTCAGATACTGGTATGATAGTGCAAGATGTTTAGCACAGAAGAACGAGTTGCCATTGTTTGTGCACGGGTACGCGGATTGTCATATGAAGACGCCAGAACGGAATTTACCCGTAAATTCCACAAACCAGCCTCATCAAGGGCACACATTCGCCTGCTTGTGAACAAATTTAAGCGTACCGGTAGTGTGTGTGATGAGACACGTCCTGGACGATCACACGTCTTGGCAGAAACATTGCAGCAGGTTCAAATTGCCAGTGATAGGAGTCCGAAGGCATCAATTCGACGCTTCAGTAGGGAATTCAACGTCCCTCGCAACACAGTGTGAAAAATTCTACGTTTCACTCTACGAAAACGTCCGTATCACATTCAAGTCCTGCACCATCTTGAGGACGAGGATTAAGCAATGAGTTATGACCTCCTGGAATGTGCAGAGAATGAGAAATTAATGGACAATATTTTATTCTCCGATGAAGCCACTTTCCAAGTTTGTGGGGAAGTGTACAGACACAACAGTCGAATATGGGCCGAAGAACCACATGAGGTATCGGAGTGGAAACGTGATACACCGAAAGTCAATGTTTGGTTGGGTATGACGAAAGCAAAACTGTATGGCCCATTTTTCTTTGCCAAAAGGTCAATAACAGGTAACATCTACCTCAACATGTTAGAACTGTTCCTTGAACCGCAGCTTCAAGAGTATGGCACACTGGATACAGTTGTGTTTCAGCAAGATGGTGTGCCTCCACATTTTGCAAACATTGTCCGGAATAACTTGAACGGAACCTTTCCAGGGAGATGGATAGGCAGAGGTTCACCTCCACTGTGGGCTTCCCGTTCACCGGATATTACTTCTTTAGACATTTTTGCATGGGGGTACATCAAATCTAAAGTGTACACTATCGATGGTCTGCCTGAGTTACGGAATCGTATCAGGGAAGTAGCAGGTCGAATTACGGTTGACATGTTACAGTGTACATTTCGTTCCACTACTGAAAGATGGCGTATGTGTTTTGAGCTAGATGGAGGTCATGTACAAGGGCACTAGAATATGTGTAACACTTCAAATTAATATTGACTTTTCAGTCTTCCTTCATTGAAATGGATAGTGACATCCTGTATTTTGCTCAAAGGTCTCTTTATCAGGCTTGGGTTTCTTTTACGTGCCTTAAATCTATGACACAGCTTTACTTCCCTTCTGAAGTAAGCCATGCTAAAAATTAACTGCTTATTTCATGTGACAATCAGGTAACAGCATCGAAATGAGCTCACAGAGACCTTAGTGGTAGGCAACTGTACCTCCGGAATGCAACACATTAAAAACTTATGTGAAGCAGTTTCCTAATTCCGATTTTCAGATATAACATTTAAGAATTTGTATTACGAAGGCTCTTTAACAACGTAATGAACATTTTTGTCATAAAATTTATGTAATTATCAAGAACTTAAAGACATTTACTAAAAGATACATTTGTGTTGTTTTATATTACGCAATTTTCGAATATTCTTAACTTTTAAACAATCGTGTGCACTTATATTAACCTGCCATTTAGGTGCTTGCTCTTAAAACAAATAGTACATAGTAGATTTAGGTTGGTATACAGGGTGTTTCTAAATTAGACCGACAAATTTAGTATGAATTAGATAACCTGTGGGCTACGACAGTGTAAGAAGGAACTTGGCGAAAGGACACAACCCATCGTATCACTCGGTTTCCAGACTTCAGTAATACATTACCTGTATGACAAATGAGTACAGTTGTTATGGGAGATCGCTGCTCGGTTTAGAAAGATCAGAGAAGACGGGAATATAGTACAGTACAGTCTGACCATCAAAACATCAGAACATCGTACGTAACACGACGTATATTGTATTACCTGTCTGACGAATGAGTACAGTTGTTATGAGAGGTCGCTGCTTGGTTTAGAAAGATCAGAGAAGACGGTAATATAGTACAGTACAGTCTGACCATCAAAACACCAGAACATCGTACGTAACACGACGTATATTGTATTACCTGTCTGACGAATGAGTACAGTTATTATGGGAGGTCGCTGCTCGGTTTAGAGAGATCAGAGAAGACGGGAATATAGTACAGTACAGTCTGACCATCAAAAGATAAGAACATCGTACGTAACACGACGTATATTGTATTACCTATCTGACGAATGAGTACAGTTGTTATGGGAGGTAGCTGCTTGGTTTAGAAAGATCAGAGAAGACGGTAATATAGTACAGTACAGTCTGACCATCAAAAGATAAGAACACCGTACGTAACACGACGTATATTGTATTACCTGTCTGACGAATGAGCACAGTTGTTATGGGAGGTCACATTTCGGTTTAGAGAGATCAGAGAAGACGGGAATATAGTACAGTACAGTCTGACCATCAAAACATCAGAACATCGTACGTAACACGACGTATATTATATCACCTATCTGACGAATGAGTACAGTTGTTATGGGAGGTCGCTGCTTGGTTTAGAAAGATCAGAGAAGACGGTAATATAGTACAGTACAGTCTGACCATCAAAACATCAGAACATCGTACGTAACACGACGTATATTGTATTACCTGTCTGAAGAAAGAGTACAGTTGTTATGGGAGGTCACTGCTCGGTTTAGAGACATCAGAGAAGACGGTAATATAGTACAGTAAAGTCTGACCATCAAAACATCAGAACATCGTACGTAACACGACGTATATTGTATTACCTGTCTGACGAATGAGTACAGTTGTTATGGGAGCTCGCTGCTCGGTTTAGAGAGATCAGAGAAGACGGTAATATAGTACCGTACAGTCTGACCATCAAAACACCAGAACATCGTACGTAACACGACGTATATTGTATTACCTGTCTGACGAATGAGTACAGTTATTATGGGAGGTCGCTGCTCGGTTTAGAGAGATCAGAGAAGACGGGAATATAGTACAGTACAGTCTGACCATCAAAACACCAGAACATCGTACGTAACACGACGTATATTGTATTACCTGTCTGACGAATGAGTACAGTTATTATGGGAGCTCGCTGCTCGGTTTAGAGAGATCAGAGAAGACGGTAATATAGTACCGTACAGTCTGACCATCAAAACACCAGAACATCGTACGTAACACGACGTATATTGTATTACCTGTCTGACGAATGAGTACAGTTATTATGGGAGGTCGCTGCTCGGTTTAGAGAGATCAGAGAAGACGGGAATATAGTACAGTACAGTCTGACCATCAAAACACCAGAACATCGTACGTAACACGACGTATATTGTATTACCTGTCTGACGAATGAGTACAGTTATTATGGGAGCTCGCTGCTCGGTTTAGAGAGATCAGAGAAGACGGTAATATAGTACCGTACAGTCTGACCATCAAAACACCAGAACATCGTACGTAACACGACGTATATTGTATTACCTGTCTGACGAATGAGTACAGTTATTATGGGAGGTCGCTGCTCGGTTTAGAGAGATCAGAGAAGACGGGAATATAGTACAGTACAGTCTGACTATCAAAACATCAGAACATGGTACGTAACACGACGTATATTGTATTACCTGTCTGACGAATGTGAGTACAGTTGTTATGGGAGCTCGCTGCTCGGTTTAGAGAGATCAGAGAAGACGGGAATATAGTACAGTACAGTCTGACCATCAAAACATCAGAACATCGTACGTAACACGACGTATATTGTATTACCTGTCTGACGAATGAGTACAGTTGTTATGGAAGATCGCTGCTCGGTTTAGAGAGATCGGAGAAGACGGGAATATAGTACAGTACAGTCTGACCATCAAAACATCAGAACATCGTACGTAACACGACGTATATTGTTGTACTTGCTAAATCGATATCCCATGACTTTAAGTATTCTCCAGAATGTGTCCTTGTACCTTGAAGTGATTCTTTTTTCTTTAACACTTTGATGTGTTTACGTACTGTACGAATTTCTGTTTTCTGTTTGCAAAACTCGAGAAAAGTTCTGCACACAACACATTTTAAAAACTCTTCGATTTCGAACCTTTTTGGATGTGGGCGATGTTCAAAGATTTTCTTTCGTATACTTTGAATTTTGAATCTCTTACACGTACATTCCGTTGCTGTAACATTATTTAACGTAATATTTAAAGATTTCGTTTGTCTTGTTTACATTGTATATTAATTTTATACTATGTGAGCCTGTGACGGTGTTTACATTTTGACTTGATTCGAACCCGTGCACTGTGAGAGATTCAACTGCTGTATTGCTGAATGGTAACGTAATACGCTTATTGTTTGTTTTTATGCAAGCTTCCACTTAGTCCGTCTGCGATCATTTCTCAGATTGGTTGTGCATAACTGGCCATCCTCACCACAGGGTTCGTCCGATATGACAGCGTCGGAGAACGTAAATAATAAAAAAAACATGGCATTTGCAGCTTTCATCGTCAATGGGGATAAGATGGTCAAAGACGGAGGCATTTTGAGAGTGGGTCGAGGATAATACTTCTGTGAGCACTCGAAATACTGGACACTACTTTCACGAGTCATACTGTGTTTTGAGAGTCTAACAGCACGTGACACCAGCCTGAGTGAATTTTTGAGAAGTGAACCAGATTAATTATCCTTGTGTTGTTCGCCGATTAAGTGAGAGAACATTTAATTTCCTCAGTTTTCATTGTTCGAAAACCTCTGTGCCAGGATTTGATGTTAGTGTGTAGATGGGATGGTGGACAACTGCCTTCTGAGGCAACACAATTTTTCATAACAACTGAACGTCAACATTTAGTACTCCTTCAAGAAATGCCTGAGTTACTGGATCAGCTTGTTCTAAACATCTGACGCACGTAAGGGGGTACTACTTATTTTGGGTCTCAAGTGCGTGACCATTCGACGCTCGTTGGACCAATGCTTGGCCAATACGCTCGCTTGACCTAACCTCGGGCGGTGTCTTTTGTGGGGCTACATGAGGCAATGATCTATGAAGCCATTGAGAACCGATGGAAAAGAACTTGTAGCATTTACAACTGGTAGAATCAGGGAAACCCTAGGCATGTTTGAGAGGATATGACAAAGCAGTAGGTCGATGCACTGCTTATCTGGATGTCCAAGAGCGTGTGTTCAAATACTTGTAATTAAAACTGGATCCATACTGATAATGTAACTATGGTGTCCTTTTGTTTCCTTATTTCTTCTCATGTTTTTTCAAGTACAGTTTCACAACACTGGAATGAATTTTAAAATTTTTAAAGCTATGTATTTAAAAATCGATGCACTTTTTTAATTTACGTCCTCCAGCGTCTAGTCATATCGGACGGTGAGTGAAATTGTCGAAATGATGCTCAAATGAGCCCAGGGTTCATAAAGCTTAGAGTTACTCGACATTCGTCTTTAAGGATAAGGGAAACCCCCGGAAAAACCTTATTCAGGTAACGTACTCTGACCGAGATTCGAACTCGGGACCTCTTGAACGTGAGGCAGACATGCTACCATCTACGCTACCGAGGCGGGCGAAAATCGATGCACATAATATGAGTAAACAAAGAAATGATTAATTATTGAAAAAAATGCGTATTCACATTTTTTTAGAAAGTCATGTAGTGACATTTTCTGATATTTTATTAAAGTGAAAATAAGTTGAAGTATTTGATTTAACTTAACGTTATTACTTGCAGTGAAATGATTTATAGTTATTATGAAGTTGTTAAAATTCCATTTTTTCAGTATACATTAATTTTGTGTGAGCAAATGAACAAAACAATCATAAAATTCACATTTGAAGCTAAAGCTAACTCTTGGAGATTACTTATGTAAATTTATATACAAATTGAGTAAAACTGAAATGTAAGGAATAAATTTCTCACAAAAATACAAAATCGAGGGAAAGCAGCCCACGTACAGAATGGTTGTGGGCGGATCTAGTGGGAATCTTTGGCCGAAGGTATTGTTCAGAATCTATAGAATAAGTTATATGGTATAGTTTAAAAACCGAAAGCATTTTCACCTAAAATCTCAGCTCCCAACACACTCCACCGCTTGGTAGAACAACAAATGCAGAACGCTGTACGCTCTATGCCTCCTTACTATGTACATGCATGCTGACAAAGTTGGTATAATGCATTTGAGGTGCATGGACGGCATTTATGTAGCCTGGTGTACAACAGAAGCACCGTTTGTTGTTTCTCCGTCAAAATCCCTCATTTAGCCACATAAGTTAAAGAGGGTTTAACAAATAAAATACCTTCAGTTGTTTCTAAGTCCCCGGAAGTTAAGGAGAGTTGTATAAATGAAACACCGTCAGTTGTTTCTCCAGCCAAGTCCCCGGTCTGGCCACAGACGTGGAAGAGATTGTACAAATTCAGTTGTTTCTTCAGTGCAACATGAGCAAATAAGTTAAAGAGGACTGTAAAAAAAGAAACTATAACTTACCTCATGAAGCCTCTTGCTAGCAGGATGTCGTGACTGTAGTCATGCATTTCTTTATCCACCCGCACTTCTCACCTTATCTACCTCAAACAACTGCTTTAATCCCAAAACTGACAGACCTTGTGTTGTGTACAACTTTCTCATAGCGATCACAATCATCTCTTGATCGTCAATTGTTATCTTAGTGACGTATAAAATTATTGCTTCCCCTACGGAAGAAGGAAGTTACAAGGGTGTCCATTTTAAAGTCAAATAATATTCTAATTAATGGAATTTGCGTTTCCTTGTATCTTTTACGAAATGACAACAGTTCTAGAAGATATTATATGCTAAACGTAATTTTGTAAGCCTCTGATATTTGTAATAATGGACCCAATTCGCTGGTATTTATGGAAATAGATGTAAATTATATCCAATGTAATTATATCGTAACTGCCTCCACAAATCTGAAATTGTGGAAATGTGTAGCCAGCTAACATAATTTAACCAAGAAAGAATTTTCGGAATGGTTGATATGTCTTAGATAAACAGCAACTTTAAACTTTATTACGAGGACTGTTCAATAAAGAATGATCATAATTTTTTTACGGTCATAATTTTTTGCACTAAAATTCAATTTTATTATATCCTGTTAGCTTAATGTGAAACAAACACGCTGTAGTAGTTTCATTCTTAGAACACCTGGTTCCCGCCTGTGAGAACCAGGCAAGTTCAGAGATATTCAGTATCGTCTACCACTGCAATGGACATAACATGCAGTTAAAGTTGATGTTAGAGGAAGATCCGTAGTTTCTTTCAAACGTAATCACTGCTGATGAAACTTGGCTACATCATTTTGATCCTGAGAGCAAACAGCAAAGCTCAGTGTGGAAATCTCCTTCATCACCAACCCCACAAAAAAGCAAAGGTGGTTGCTTCTGCTGGGAAAGTTATGGTCATCTCATTCTTTGATATTCATGGAATGGTTTATCAGCATGTTGTACCTGCACACACATCAGTAACTGGACAATACCACAGGGATGTCCTGAAAACATTGCAAGTCCATATCAGACGCAAAAGACCACATTTCCGTGAAGCAGGCTGGATGCTGCACCACGATAATGTGCAGCCGCATATTGCTAATGTTGTTGCTGAATATCTTGTAAAAATCAACGTGAAGTGCATCCCTCACCCTCCCTATAGTCCGAATTTAGCCCCATGTGACATTTTTCTATTCCCTAACTTGAAGAAATGCCTTCGTGAGAGGCATTATCCATCATCAGAAGCAGTGGTGAAGGCTGCGGAGGCGATTTTGAAGGATCTCTCAAAAATGGTTTCCAGCATGTCTTTGAAGACAGGCAGAAACGCTGGGACAAGTGCATCGCATTCAGGGGAGACTATTTTGAGAAGAACCATCAAAATTATGAGGATGAGTAAAGGTACGTTGTCAAAAAAATTGTGATCATTCTTTATTGAACAGCCCTCGTACCTTATCTTTGATACAATTAATTTGAACATATACATGCCACTAGTTTACTTTCTCTACTGCATATACTAACAACAAAAAAAAGTTTGATACCAAGATTACAGACTAAAAGCCAAAAGATATTGGAAGATATTGATACCAACGTAGGCCACGCCGTGGCTCAGTGGTTAGACCGCTTGACTCTCACCAAGGCGGCCCGGGTTCGATCCCAGGCGACCGCAAAGTGAGATTTGTGATGGACAATACGGCGTTGGGTGGGTTTTCTCCGGGACCTCCGGTTTCCCCCGCCATCTCATTCCACCGGTGCTCCATATTCATCTCATGTATCATCAGTGGCATCGCCTGCGGTGCCGTATGTAGTAAAAGCGGGCGCTTAAACACTACACATTTCATTTCATGATACCAACGTATGAAAACACCAAAATACCAAGGTTGAACTATTTTCCGAGGTATTCCTGTTATTTGTTTGAATATTTTATCACATACAATTCACTAATAGGAATACAGTTTTATAATCTCTTGACCATACAAAGAAAACGTATTTTCAAAGTAATATCATAGCGACCAGCTCTTAAAAGTTTTAACAGTCACGTAAACAATTTCCATATTTTCCTGACAATTATAAGGGAATTAGTAATGAGATAATATCAGAAAACCTTTATCGCAATAGCGAAGTGTGTAATGAAACGCTGGAAGTGCCCTTTCCCCAAGAATTTCTGGAGAAAAAGAAGAAAAACAAGAAAATGCATGACAAACAATATTTTATTTGCTCTGGATACTTTTTCAAAATTTATTCGCAAACAATTTGACGGTTGCTTAGATTCGAGTGGCCAGTTCCGCAAGCTCATTCAATACTGAATATTTCTGTAATCACGCAGTAGTAGCCTTGAATACCATGCTTCGTAGGTTTCCGGAAGTAATCGCGACTCTTCGATAGTGAGGAAGTACTGACGGATTTTGTCACGTGAAGTCACTGTAGCGTTTGAAGAAAAGATTATTCTTTGTTTGTTCTATGTGGCGCTTTTAAATACAACTGTAGGCATACAGGTATCAATAGCATTAGCAACAGTATTTTACGTAGATTGGTATTTAGTGGTGATAAATAGGACATTATTTATGAAGTTTTAAGTTATTAGCAAAAGTATGTGAACCGCGTACTTTCTCCATTTTAGACTAACAGTTCACGCGGTGTGGGCCAGCTGTAGAAAAAAATCGAGCGTCTGAGTGGAGAGGAGACGCAGGAATATGCTTGTACTGTGAGCAGTGTTGCAACGCAAGAAGGGTCTGGATTTAACAGTACAATACAAAGAGTAACTAAGGAGTAGCCTTCGTTCTTTGAGTCATTATTCTCTGTTATTTTAATGAACATTATCATTTGGAACTTCCCTTGAAAGTCACGCTTTATAAGTCACGTCTTGCCACTGATTTATCTTAATATGAAGTAGATAGATTAGCGTTCGTAAGAATTGTAAGAGTAGAGAAAATCGAGTGCAATTCGTCAGATTTGCATGCATCATAATCCACCAATTATGCAATTTAAAAGTGTTGGACTTTTTAACTGTGGAGGAAACAAATAATTTAAGATGCTAATTAGGAATATAGGTTGACAGTTTCGGAGGTTATGGTGGACACACTGGTTAATGAACGTGTTTACTACATTTATATTATACATCCAGCTAAACATACTTAGACAATTCTTTTGGCCTCTAGAAACTTAAATGCACTTCCGGGAAATAAACGTTATTCGAGAGGTTTTGATGCACTTCCGCTACATATATCTGCAGTATTTGTTAAAATGCCGGTTAAAGAAAAACATTACATGGATAGCGAATGTAGATAATCAGCAACCGGTTGTCATTTGTTTCGCCTGTCAATTGTTTGCTTGGCATTTCTCCAGTTGTGTTACATGCTCATTGCGTAGGTATAACCTTTGGAATAAAACATCTATAATCGGCTTGTTTTCTTCATATTATTTTTGTTTGTTTTGTTACTCAAGAAGCTTCAAAAGACACATTTCCGAGCAAATCTTACTTGGGGAAGCCCAACTCGGTAGAGTACACGGTAGCGTGTCTGCCTCATATTCAGGAGGTCCCGAGTTCAAATCTCGGTCAGGGTGAGTTACCTGGATAAAGTTTCTTCCGGGGGTTTTCCTTATCCGGAAAGGCGAATGTCGGGTAACTCTAAGCTCCATAGACACCGGACTCATTTGAGCATCATTTCACCCATTTCATTTATCGTCCGATATGACTTAACGTTGGAGGTCATAAATTAATAAATAAATATTATGCAGGGGAACCCCTAGGCAGTCCTCTTGGCTCCCTGCTCTCCCTAACCTATATCAACACCCTCACTACCCACAGAGGCTGCATGCAACCTTTATTTATTTGCTGATGATACAGCAATAATTTTGGCATCTTCAAATCATCTCACAACTTGTCCAGTGTTATGCGGGTATGCTCACCGTCTAGTTTACAACTTGGCGCCTCAAGATTAATGCCAACAAGTCTCAGGCTGTCACATTTACTCGTTGTCACTTAAGGGATGTACCTGAACCGCGCTTAGCTGAATCAGAAGTACCATGGAGCACAAAGAATGCTTCTTGATATGCACCTTACCTGGAAGGCACATATTATATCACTAGCTTCCAGAGTATCCAAGCGTATGGTGAGGCTCTATCACCTATGACTCTGAGAAATAAGCTCCTTCTATACAAACAAGTACTGTCCAGCAACGCAAACAAGGTCCCTGAAAGGAATTTGCTGTCTTACACAGTGGAGCAAGGACAGCGAACGTGTGTTGCAGAGAATGCCTGCTACACAAGGAGCAGACCGTTAAAAACATACGCCCTATTCACTCTGTACACTAAAACCGAGAAGATGCATTCACAAAAGAAGAAGCCGTCAGAATGTTTTTGAATGGTCTGTAACTGAACTGACATGGGATGTCATAAATCTGTCCAGGGAGGATGTGCGAACCTTCGCCAACCCCCGTGCGTCTCATGCATCGGAGAGTTTCTCTCCTGTGGAAGACAGTATGGTGCGCAGTGTTATAAGTTTATGAATACTATAACCTTATAAGCAAAAAATCTGAAAAATAGTGGTACCCTAGTACTTAAAATATAACATATTTACATTTTCTTCCACTGGGTGCCGAGTTCACAGTTGTGCTTTTAATTAGGAATAAGCTCCTTCTATACAAACAAGTAATAAGACCCACGTTCGCCTACGCCTGTCAGGTCTGGGGCGCAGCTCTACAAACTTCAAATATCTTCGAGTATAACAGCAACAGCTGCCTAATGGTACATTCCTAATGACAACATCCATTCAGACCTTTCCTTTCCCAAATTAAATGACTATATCCCTAAACTCTCTCAGAAATTTTATTCCCGTCTTCCCTACAGCTTCAATCAACTTATCCGATGCCTCGGGGAAACCTACAAGCATCCCAGACTCACCTTGGGCCCATCATAACTTCAATAGTCTTCTATAATCAACATCTCCTCTCTTTCATTCTACAATTTGCGATACTTCATGAAAATCACCATCTACCCACCGTCTATTGCTATAAATTCACCATAATGTCAGTAAGGGACAGAGTTCTGGAATGGCAAAACGTCGAAGGCTCCTTGTCCTCGGAGAAGGATGACTCTACGACACCTCTGTGTGGCTCTCGAACTTTTTGGATAAAATTCAATACTACCTCTATCTTCTATACGGAATTAGTAGAAAAATGAAATAAGTAATATTTATGGTGGTAGTGAATCAAGACGTATGTTACGGGATGGATTAAAACTACATTTAAGAAAGACTTTTATTTTGTTTCGACGAAACACATATATCTTTCCAAAAATCAATAAAACAAAAGAAGTACTATACATTATAGAATGTGTTACCAACTGTTCTAAAGAGTTACTAGTCTAGTGATTTGCATTTGTCAACGTATTATATCGACGAGTGGAAGATTTATTTAATTTCCGCGATTGTATAAATAAGTCTTCATTCAGTAGTACAATTCAATGTTTTATCCAACACTTACACTAATAATTAAAAAAGCTTACTACTTATATACAAATATAACAATTTGTAACTTAAAACTTCACTTATCTTTTAAGAAATGATGATACTTTTCTTATAAATTCTCTGGGATCACGGTTTCATGTAAAATTTTTAAACATCCTCAGCCCAACACCAACTCCAATACTCAGACCATAATACGAGAATCGATTGTAGGAAAAATGGCGGCGCTCGTGGCCCAGCTTGTTATGTTGTGGTTATATCTACAGAGTAAAGTGTGTATTTGTTTACTTTGATTGTGTGTTTGAAGAATTAATGTAATTCATAATACAGTGGCAATTAGTGACTAACGAGTTAGTTTATAGTTAAGTATTTAACATAAAGTGATAACGTTTATCTAAATATATACTGTGAAGTATTGTCGAAATGCATCTTTGTTGTGTTCCCAGCTGCAATCTAATTATGGTAGTGCACCTCATACGACATTTAAATTTGCGAAGGAAAAATCGTAATGGGATAAGTGGATCAGTATCATACATCGTAAAGATTTTAAAGTAAATGACAAAACTGTAGTTTGTATTCATCATTTTGAACAGTGCTTTGAGGTTAAGGAAGACATATTTCCTGTAAATGATGGTGAACCAATTCGTACCCTTCGAAAAGTACAAAAATTAATAGATGATGCCTACCCCACGATTTTTAAGAATCAGCCATCCTATCACACATTAAAGCTCAACCAGAAAATACGAAATCCTGAAGAATGCATCCAAGACAGTTTACAGAGACTGAAGATAATTTTAATATTTGGTGTGCACAAGATGTTATTGACAGTTTTGAGTCCTTAAAAACCGAAGTGGTGAGGAGATTTTAACCCATTGATAGGCATTATTAAAGACGATTAGTTACGTTCTTTTCAATAACATTCAAGATCCCAGCTTCACTGATGTCCCTTCACTTAATAAGTTTCAAAGTATTTCATAACCTAGAAGAAATATTATGAGCCTACCAGTGGAGAATTTTAAATGAATCTTGCAGTGTGAGGGAAGTTGACACCTTCAAACGTGACAATTGGAGTAAACTGGACAATCTGGTGAGTTCTCTTAAATATTAGAGTATAAGCAGTGTGTCCTTGCCAGAAAAGGTTACCATGTAAACAATGTAAAAGAAACTTTAGTACTTGCTACAGACGATAGGATGATACAGTCCAATAACATAAAGTTTGCTGTGTTTAATGCTTATGAGTTGTCATGTCTTATAAATTAAATTTTGATTGGAAGTATAAGGTGGAAAATGCATAGTACTGGTCGTGCTACCATATAATGTTATAAGCTCTGGGATTTGTCATGATGCTCTTTATTTATGTTATTGCACATTTTAGTTGAAAGTATAAAGTGATAAATGCTTAAGAGTTACCTCGCTGCTCCGTAATATGGATTATATTATGTCCATTGTATATAGTTTCCTATTCTGCGTAACCAGAGTCGCTGGGCTTCGACGGGCGCCATCTTGGATTCTGTATTATGGTCTGAGTATTGGAGTTGGTGTTGCTCAGCCTAAAACAAAGCTGTTGCCATCGTTACAAATGCTAAATGTTGATATGTTCTTGTTAGTACTACCAAAATCTGAAAATAAAACAAATTTAAAAACAGAATCAATTCAATCCGGTATTTTAAAATTCATTACGCGATGCTTTTTTTTTAAATAAATATCTTTTCCCAAACCATTAAATCTATCGGACTGTTTAATTGTTTTAATAATTTAACTTCAGGATTTATTTCATGGTTAAATGACCAAAGATGATCTGTTACGGCCGATTTATCAGTTTGTTTATACTTAATGTTACGAAAATGTTCTTTGTTCTGGTTTCTAAATTACGTTTTGTCTTTCCAATATAAAACTGATCACAATCTAAACAATTAAACTGATAAATACCAGATTTTTTATTATTAGCAATTTTATCTATTTTAGAGAAATGCAATAAATGTTAATACTATATTTATTTTGAGGAACTAAAGTTATACCAAACAACTGAACAATTTTTTGAAAATGTTTATTAACCCAAGGATGGTAAGTAAATGTTTTAAAATTATAATCGTCTTTTATTTTTCTAAGGGTAGAAGTATCATTAACAGTTTTTGATATTTGAATTTTTCATTTTTTATTTATAAAGTCTTTATTAAAACGATTAATTTTTCTTTATTCAAGAGTATATGTATTAATCTATAAATCAAACTATTGAAAAAAGCTAAATTTATGTGAAAAAGGGTTAACACTTTTATTTTTATGTAATTATCAATATGAGTAAACTTTCTATAAATACCAAAGTTTAATTTATTATTATTTCTTATTATCTTTAGATCTAAGAAAAGAATAAATCCATTAATTTCAGTTTCTAATGTAAATTTTATAGCTTTATCTTGCAAATTTAGTAATTTTAAAGAATCATTTATAAGTTTATCAGGATAAACGTTTGTAACGATTACGACAGCTTTTTTGTTTCCGGCCGAAGATGTGTAAAAGTTTTACATGAAATCGCGATCCCGGACAATTTATAAGAAAAGTATCATCACTTCTTATAAGTGGAGTTTTAAGTTACAAATTTTTATATTTGTATATATTTGTTTGCTTCACTGTTAATAGCTTCATATTTTACGTATTACCCGAACGTCGGAACATCCTATAGAGCGGGCAAGCAGGAGACGGTCGGCGTTCGCCTCGCCCCCTCGTTTGTCTTATAGCGTTAAGGAGGGTTGGCTGGGACAAAAAAACATCACTGCGGCGTCTCTTTCTGTTCCACCTGTGTTCTCGAACTTACGGGATATTTCATCTAATCGAGAACCTTCCAGATCGGCAAGCTGACCCTATATAAGCAACACGTCGTGCAAGAGGAGCGAGTCAGAGTCAGAGTTCTTGGCGAGCAGTGTAAAAGTGCAGTGCTAGTGTACGACGAGAAGACTGTGTACGTGCATCGGAGTATTGTATGTAATTACGAGTGCAAGTGAAACTGCAACGGACGAACTGGTGAATCGTAATTGTGTGCATTACGTAATTCTGTGTAATTGGAAAGTGTTCAACTGTAAGTCGGTGGAAATAAAGAACATTTTTGAGTGGTGTAATTGGACTTTTCATTTCACGAACCCACAAAGTCACAGTATTTATTAGGCTTACTACTTTTTAATTAAACTAATAAAATAGGAACATTTTTGTAATTTTATATTCTGGAATATAGGGCTATTTTGACCAAGGCCGGCTGACTAATACCTAATATGAGAGAATCGATGTTGGCTAGTCGTTTGTTTTAATTGTTCGTATAGTTTGAATAACGATTAATCAGCGATTGATTCATATTAAGAAAAATAAAGTTTAATATAACTTTATTGAAAGAAGAGGGAGTATCTGCACCAGACAATAAGAATTATATTTGAAATGTAAGTCTAGTGATTGTATTTTATTCATAAAGTGGTTGAAGTGAAATTTTATCCATCCTTGATATTAAAGTGTTGTTCTATTACTTAAGTACAAGTGTAGAAGTGTTGGATAAACATACAATACAGCCGAACATGCAATATAAACTCCCTTTGACTACATGAAGATTGTCTACGATATTTCATCTGCATTTCTCTATTTAAATAACTTTAAAGCCAATTATTTGAGCAGACTTTCTGTTATTTTGTTCAGTTTTTTTACCCTTAATAAAACATTCATTTTGAAGGAAGTATTTGCCACTGAAACTACGGAGTGTTCCAAATTGATGTACACACTCTTTGAACTGTTATTTCTCCGCAAAGAAATGAGACAGAAATACATTTGTTGTGTTTTATTTCTTAAGGCCGTACATGCCCACCTGCTGCCACAGGACACTCCCAACAACGATGTTGAACAGAGTGACACAAGATTTGGATTATTGCTATTGGAATGTTACTGATGGCATGTTCAATCTGATCTCTCAGTTCCTCCCATGTTTGTGGTTTTGTGGCATACACCATATCCTTTACAGTTCCCTAAAGAAAGAAGTCTAGAAGGGTTAGTGGCGGGAACTCCGTAGCACCTCTTCTTCGTCCTCCATCTCTGTTTTAATGTACGATCGAGAAAATGTATCCCACTAACATGAGGTGGAGCCCTGCCTTGTTGGAAGTAAATGTCATTTAAATTCTCAAAGAGATCTGCATGACTGCAACATTACTCTCGTTATCAGTGGAACTTCTCTATCTTACGCACCGACCTGTCAACACATCTTTGCACCGTTCCATTGTCTTCAAATTTATCTCTAAGTCTTGTTATTGTTACTCTTGTTGGTGGTGGACACCAAATTCAACCCTCCAACGTCGTTGCATTTCAACAACATTCTCCACTTTCCAATACCACTTCAGGATCCATTTACGTTCTGTGAATGATACTCTCGCCACCATTGTTATTTATAAAAACGTGAAGATCTTTTTTTTTTTTATTTTATCCATCGATCAGCAATTATGCTTTACAGATGTTTGTTATAAGATACATAGGAACAGGACACATAACAATGGAGGTAGCCATGAACGACTCCTCTAACTAAATATGAAGGATAACTGTAACACAAATTGAGAACTTAAAGTCTGATAGTAGTAATCACGTGTCTGAGTCGTCTGTGCTGGAGACGTCACTCAGGAGATCTTGGGGCAGTCTGCGCTTCAGGCGAGTTGGCTGGCGAGTGCGAGCACCGAGATTGTAGGTAACAGCTCCAGGGACCTCCTGAAGATGGTAAAAGAATGGACGTGCCAGGCGTCGGATGTATTGGTGAACGGGTAAAAGACCAAACTCATGATGAAGCTGCTGGTTTCGGATGAACCATGGAGCGTTTGTAACTGCACGAAGCACCCTGTTTTGTAGTACCTGCAGTCGGCGGAGATTAGTCTTACTGGTGCCACCCCAGACTGGAGCTGCATAGGTAAAAATGGGACGGACTAGAGATGTGTAAAGAAGCAGGGAGGATTCATGACCAAGTGAAGTGCGCCTATTGAGTAAAGGGTACAGTTTTGATAGCCGGGCAAACGCAAGCGTAACAGACCGACAGATGTGGGCGTTCCAAGTAAGTCGGGTGTCCAGTAACACCCCAAGGTATTTCACTGGCACATTGCTTGGTAACCATGAGAGCGGTTCCCCCAGCAGCCGTAGTGAAGGAGGATCCCTATAAGGTCGTAAAGAGAAGATCTTAACCTCTGTCTTGTTAGTATTGAGGGAAATGCGCCAGTGAGAGAACCAATGAGCTAATTGATCTAGGGCAATTTGCAGTTTCTGAATGGCATGAAGAATATTGGCGTGAGAATAATAGAGAGCAGTATCATCTGCGTATAACGCCGTACAAACTGGAGCTATATCAGGAAGATCATAAGTGAATATATTAAAGAGGAGTGGTGCAAGTACTGAACCTTGAGGTACACCTGCTAAAATAGGCCGTCGGGTGGATGTGAAACCAGCAATGCGCACCACAAAGGTTCTATTGGTGAGAAAACTTGCTATGATTTGTATCAGATAATAAGGAAGACCAATGCGATATGCTTTAAGTAGTAGTCCACTGTGCCACACCTTGTCGAATGCCTGGGCGATATCTAGGAATGCTGCTACGGTGTATTGCCTGTTTTCGAAACCTTGAATAATAGACTGCGTGATTCTGAGCAATTGGTGAGTGGTAGCATGCTTCGGGCGAAAGCCAAACCGAAAAGACGGAATTATCTGATTATGGATCAAAAAATGGGAAATACGTTGATGAATAATCTTTTCAAAAAGCTTAGAAAGTGTAGGTAATAAGCTGATTGGTCTGTAACTTGAGGGAAGATTTTTTGGCTTGTTGGGCTTGTGGAAGATTATAATTTCCGCATGTTTCCATGTAGATGGAAAATGACCAATGCGCAGAGCAGCATTGAAGATTGATGATAAATAAGCTAGGGCTTTGTTTGTCAAATTCTTCAGCACAACGTTAGGGATAAGGTCATGACCGGGAGACTTTTTAACGGGAAGACGATGGATAAAGCGGGACAATTCACGTGGAGTAGTGAACGAAATTCTGTTGTGCGCTGTAGGACGAAGTTGGTACTCAAGGAGTTCCCTGTCCACGGAAGAGGGAATATTAGAGTCAAGACAGGTGTTAGGCGTGAATGTACGCTCGTAGTGAGTAGCTAGAGCGTCACACTTGGCAGCAGAGTCACTCAAAAGGGTCCCATCAACCTGAAGAGAGGGAATCACTGTCGGCTCTCGGAGAATCCGTTTAGTGATGTTCCATAAGGTATGATCGCCGGGACGGATAGTGGCTAATTGTCGCTGGTACTCCTGAAATCGGTGTTGCTCTAGTGCGGTCCGTACTTGTCGAATGAGACTATTTAGTCTTTGGCGCAGCCAGGGTAGACGCTGACGTTGCCACAATCGACGGATGCGATGTTTCTCTTGGATGAGTTGAGTAATATGGACAGGCAAGGAGGGGAAATGGCGAGGTTGAGGACTGCGGATAGTAGAGGATCGTACACTGGAAGAGAGCGCAGAGGTAAAATGGTGAACGGCAGTGTCTATGGCATCCGCATTGCCCAGTTGATAAGAGGTGTGGAGTGCAGCATCCAGGTGTGTGCGAAAGATGTCCCAGTTGACAAAACCATCGATGAGTCGCGGGATTTGTGGCAAAATATCAGGAGTGAGGTTAAATGTGACCAACACTGGACAGTGATCGGAATCGAGCGCTGGCAGTGCAGAAATCGATGCAGGTAATCGTATATTGCGATGTACCCCAATGTCCAAAATGTCAGGAGCTACCTGTGGGTTGCCAGAATAGTAAGTCGGTTCTGTGGGAGCCAGTATGTGAAGACCAGTGGCATTAATAGTGTCAAAAAGACGCCGTCCATTCGGGTTTGTGACTCTACAGCCCCAAGAAGTGTGCTTCGAGTTCAAATCCCCTAGCAAGAGAGTGCAGCTTTCTGCTGGGAAAAGGAAAGAGAAATAGTGAGTATTAAGCTTACTATTTGGGGGCTTGTAAGCACTCATTAGAACGAGATCGTTGCTATCGCGAAGAGAGAGTTTAACGCCCACTCCCTCAAAACCGGGAATCACAGGTAGGAATATTTCATGATGAGTCAGAGAACGTTTAACTGGCACAGCTACTCCCCCAGAGGCGGAAGGTGCATTCCGATCAAATCTATAAATCCTGTAGCCTGGAACGGAGAAACGTTCATTCGGGAGAAGATGAGTCTCGGTGATACAGGCAGCATCTATACTGTGCAAGCTGAGAAAGGCAGCGAAGGAGGCACGTTTAGTGCGTATGCCATTAGCGTTCCAGTTCAGGAGAGTGCGTGATGAAAGAGATGGCCTATTACACGCCACCATTTCGGAAAGTAGTTAGAAGAGCGTTTTGGAAACATTGTGTAAATTGCTGTAAGAGAGGAGTGAGGAACGTGGATAAAGAATTTAGAAGTTGAGTGAACAGGCTAATTAGCAGAGCCGAGAGAGATGAAGAGTCAGAGGGATCTTGTTGTGCAGTAGTACGCCTCGTCGAGGAAGCAGAAGTTACACTGGCATAAGTTGCTGGTGAAGAAGTTGGAGGTACTGGTGATGCAGCTGGGGGTTGTAATGGTTGCTGTGCAGGATTGTCTGATTGTTGTAGGGGACGGGAGCGATGAGAATTCCCAGGCTGTTGCCTTGTGTTGCTATTTTGTGTTCTGAATTTCAGTTCTAAATAATGCCGACAACCTCGGTAGTTAGCTGGATGGTTTTCATGACAATGAACACACTGAGCTGGAGTGTCTCTCGGTTTAGTGCACTGTGAGACGTGATGATTTTCTAGACAGCGAACACACCTCGGGGTCAGCTGACAATAGTTCTTTGTGTGACCGTAATTCTGACAGCGGGTGCATTGCGGTATGTCAGTGTTACGACGGCGATGTTCCACCTTAACAACACTGTAGAACAGGCGAGTTAGGTTGAGTATAGCTTTACCATCATCGCTGTTTAACAATTCCACCGCACAGAGAGGAATGGGTTGTTTCGACCGATTCATAAGTCGAGTGACCTTCCGCACTGGGTAGTTCTGTAAGCACAGTTCGTCATAGATTTCTTTATCAGTGAGCGAAGGAGGGATGTCTCGGATAATTACCGAGAAAAGCTTATCTGTCGGATTTCTGTAAGTGTAGTATTCCTGTTGTATGGAGCTGAAGTATGTAGTAAGTTTACGGAAATCGTCAGAAGTAGAGGGATGAACCTTAAGGATAGACCCGCGAAGCTCTGTGTGAAATTCAGAGGTAACATTATTTTTTAGATCTTGTAATAGAAGTTGATAGTTGCCAATGTTGCGCAAGCAAATTGGTGGAACTTTTTCCTTAGGTGTCTCGGAGTTGCTTGTCTCGTCCATGGCTGTGTTGTCTTCTAGTAGTGCGAAGCGGTTGTGCGTGGAAAGAGTAAGCATAGCGCGAGGCACTTGTTTGTTCTGATGGGGGAGCTGTACAGCGACGCTTACTCGGGCCAGCTGTGGCAGCAGCAGCGTGTGTAGCAGCGCGACTAGAGCTGGTTGCAGGTGAACTGTTAGATGGGGCAGTCTCATGCATGATAACGTCACTCGTAGTTTTAGCGGTAACTATAGCAGCAGTTGGCATGGTAAGATGTAATTGTGACGGGCGTAAGGGTGATTGACGCACTGGTGAATTAGGATTAAAAGTATTGGTGCGAGAAACCTGGGTTGGCTGCGTAGACACTGGTTGAGCTTGCTGTAGAGGCACTGGTAACTGTGGGAATTCACTAGTGGTATTATAAACCATATCGATAGCTGAGCGTACTAGATGACCGGTAGTTTCCGGCGTGAGAGACATAATAGGTGAGGAAAGAAAAGAAAAAAAAATAGAGAAAAAGAAAGAAACACACCTGTACCCAAAGGGCACTAGTACACGTTAGTAAAAGAACACTGTTTGCACTGATTGTGAAAATACAATTCACTAGAAGATATCGTATTCCACAGTTAAACACAGTTACACTGTAAACACTCACGGAAGCAGCGCGCACAAAATACGTCTGTCTGCCGCGACTGTCGGTACACGACTCGCTCAAACGTGAAGATCTATGAACGTGTTGCTATGCTTTTCCAGTGCCTTGTGGATGATATGACGGAGTGTCGTAGAGTTTTAATTATCGCCCTTTAAACATGTGATAGAGAGTTTGTGTTGACATTTGCTTGTTAGTTCTTCTCTACGTAGTCAACATCTAGATTTATACAATTTTCCCAGCGTTTCTTGACCTTCCGAATACTTTGATTGTAGAAGTCTGCAGAATTCCCTTTAAGCCACTCTTCCATTTTATTAATGACGTCATTTGTGTTGTTAACTCAGCGACCATGCAATCGATTCTATCTATACATATATACCAGCATCTATACATGTTTGCATTCGTCTCACCATATTCTCTGAAGTTTTACGGAGAGTAAAACGAGCCAGTGTTACTTATTTCGGTTCGAATGAATTCTTTGAGAACAACAATTGTCCGTGGTCTATTCTTGTACACTCTATTTTTAGATACCGTTACAACAAAAAATCCGGTGAGGTTAGAACAGGGGATCTGCGGGACGGGGGTCCACAGACCTTTTGAGATTATTCGATTATCAAAGAAACTGGTTACAAGTTCCATGGTGTCATTAGATGTATGGCACGTTGCTCCATCTTGCTGGAAATAACACTCAATTAAATATTATCTCTCAATTGGGAGACACCCGCCAACACTTCTACCCTGAAAGAGACCATCAGATGAGAGATGATGTGAAATGATAATGGAGATGAAATAGAGGGACAGGAAATTCGGGGAATGTAATTAACCTACCCAGCATTCACCTGGTGACCCGGGAAAACCCCCGAGAAACCCATGGGTCAGGTAAGGTCGGCCACGGGAATCAAACTTGTGCCTCCTGAATGCGGGCCTCAGACGAAACCGCCTGAGCCATCCCGTTCGGTGGAAGAAGGATGAGGCGAGAGGAGACAGAGGACGGCCGTCCCAAGGAGCCACGACGATGCAGAGGGCAGGTTCTCTACATTTTATTTAGTTGTAAACTGCCCCCGGCAGGCCAGGACAACGGACATCTCACCCTACTGTAGTTCGGAAACTGTCCCATCACACGAACTGGGTTCGGAGACCAGCAACCGTCCTGAGGAGGAATTGGTTTAATCAGAGCATATCAGCCTACATACACCGCCGAGACTTCCGCCGACACTTCTACCCTGAATGATGATGTCAAATGATAATGGAGATGAAATGGAAGGACAGCAAGTTCGGGGGATGTAATAACTTACCCAGCAGTCACCTGGTAACCCGGGAAAATCCTGCGAAAACCCATGGGTCAGATTGGTCGGCCACGGAAATCGAACCCGACCTCCCGAATGCTGGCCACAGCGATACCGCCTAAGCCAACCCTCTCGGTATGAAGTCTGGACTTAGTAAGTAGTACTTACAGCATAGTAAGTCGTCACAAAAGGAGCGCATCTCATTGTAATGAGAACTCTTATGCCCGATTTCACCAACAAATGTTAAGACTTAAAACGAGTTTAGCAAAAGTTAAAACAAAAATTGCATTTCACCAACAAGTGTTAGCGTAACACTCGTGTTAAATCTCTTGTTAAACTAACAAGCCGAATTTCTGATGTTAAGTCCTTAACAATTGTAAATAGTCAAGATGGCGGACATGAACGCAGCTGTTGATATCGATTTGCTATATTTAAGACCGTCTAAATGGCATTCGTAATAGAGTACGGCCTATGAGGAGAAATGATTTTAAGAAACTATCCGAAGAAAATTGTTTTACGGAGGTATAGACTATCGAAAACATGTTGCTATGAAGGTTACTGTGGAAGTACAAGAGAGGTTAGAACATGCATCGAAAGGAATATGCCGATCACATATTCTCAATATGTGATATTCACAATATCTCACCATATTCTCTCAAGTTTTACGGAGAGTATCCTCACCAATGTTACTTATTTCGGTTCGAATGGATTCCTTGAGAACATCAATTGTCTGTAGCCTATTCTTGTACATTCTATTTTTAGACACCCCCACAAGAAAAAAATCCGGTGATGTTACGTCAGGGGCTGTGGGAGGCCACAGACCTTTTGAGATTATTCGATTATCAAAGAAACTGGTTACAAGTTCCATGGTGTCATTAGATGTATGGCACGTTGCTCCATCTTGCTGGAAATAACCTTCTCTCAATTCGATATCATCCAGCTGCTCCACAAATGTCTTGAAGATACCCATATATACTTCAGTGTCTACAGTCGTATCATGTATAGAAGCTGGCGGAGGACACTTCCAACATTTTCTCTGAGATGTAAATAGTGTAATGTAATTGTGTATTGTCACCCGAACGTCGGAATTCCCGATAGAACCGGCCAGCAGTGGGGCCAGACGGGAAGCATTCAGTCCACGCCTACCCATTTGTCTCGTGTCACTAACTGAAGGGATGATTAGGAGAGCGGCACGAGCCCTGTACCGTCTCTTTCCCCTCCCACCAGACGTCTCGAAACCTCGGAATAATTGTGCGCGCCGCGAACCTTCCAGAAACAGTGATCTTCCTATAAAAAGGGACTGCAGTTGGCGAGTGAGTTCAGGAGTTCTTGGCAAGCAGCGTGAGGAGCGCCGAGTGAGTTAACGGACCGGAAGACTGTGAACGTGCATCAGAGGAGTTGTACGTAATTGGAGTGTAGAGTGGACCTGTGACAGACGAACTGACGAATTGAAATTGTGTGCATTACGTAATTCTATGTAATCGGCAAGTGTTCCAACTGTAATTCGGTGGAAATAAAGAACCTTTTGAGTTTGTGCAATTGGACTTTTAATTTCAGGAACCCACAAAGTTACAGTATTATATTGTCCCAAAGTTGTACGTGTGTCCTATTATTGGTTCAAAAGTTATGGTCTATTCAAACAGTTCAGGTTTATATGAATCGCACTGTATAATATATATCTGTTTTAGAAATTAAATGTTCTAAGACTTGGAAGTGAATATGTGAAATTTCCCCGTGTCTTTTGTATGATTCATTCAAAAACAATTGGCGCAGCTTTAGTAAAGTGGAGTTGGCAATGTGCTACGTCTACCAGACGATTTGGTACTTCCCAAGATTCTTTCATCCATTAGGAATCGATTTATACCTAACTTTAAGCATATAGAGGCATCACGTGATAGGAGCTAGTTCCGCTTTACTGTTGTGAACCAGCCGTTCAACACATAACATTCTGCTGAGATGTTCCAAATAAAGCATTTAAGACATAACTTTGTGTTGGTTGGTTTTGACGCCCATATCAGTGGCAAAGCGTGCAATGAAACGCTGGAAGTGGCGCTTTCCCAAGAAATTCAGGAGAGAAAGAAAAACAATGCCAAACAATATTTTATTTCTTCTAGATACATTTTCAAAACTTATTCGTGAACATCCGCGGTGCTGCGGACAATTTGACAGTTGCTTAGAGTGGTGTTTAAGGGCCCGTCGACAACAAGGTCATTTGGGCAGTTGCTTAGATTTGAGTGACCAGCTCCGCGAGCTCATTCAATACTGTATTTACGCATTCATAACCTTGAATGCTATGCTTCGTAGGTTTCCGTAAGCAATCGCAACTCTTCGATAGTTAGGAAGTACTGAGAGAATTTGTTACGTGAAGTCTCTGTAGCGAGTGAAAAAAAGTTTTTCTTTTGTTTTATGTGATGCTTTTATATACAACTGTAAATATATTTCAACAGCATTAGTAATAGTATTTTACATAAATCAGGCTAACAGCTCATGCGGTGTGGGCCAGAGAACGTCTGAGTGGAGAGAGGAAGCTTGTAGTGTGAGCAGTCTTGTAATGCAAGAAGGACCTACGTATGACTAAAATAGAAAGAGTATTGAAGAGTAGCCTTAGTTCTTCCAGTCATTATTCTCTCTTATTTTTTTGGCCCGCCTCGGTAGCGTGATGGTAGCGTGTCTGCCTCACGTTCAAGGGGTCCCGAGTTCGAATCTCGGTCAGGGTGAGTTACCTGGATAAGGTTTTTCCAGTGTTTTTCCTTATCCTGAAAGACGAATGTCGGGTAACTCTAAGCTCTATGGACCCTGAGCATCATTTCGCCCATTCCATTCATCGTCCGATATGACTTAACGTTAGAGGACGTAAAAATAAAAAAAAAAACCCTATTTTAATGAAAATTATTATTTGTAGCTTCCCTCCCTTTCAAAGTCACACCTCGCTACTGGACCTACATGTGACTGTACAATAGAAAGAGTACCAAAGAGTAGCCTTAGTTCTTTGAGTCATTATTCTCTCTTATTTTAATGAAAATTGTTATTTGGAGCTTACCTGGCTTTGAAAGTCACATCTCGCTACTGGACCTACGTGTGACTGTACAACAGAAAGAGTTCTGAAGAGTAGTCTTAGTTCTTTGAGTCATTATTCTCTCTTATTTTAATGAAAATTATTATTTGTAACTTCCCTCGCTTTGAAAGTAACGCCTCGCTACTGAACCTACATGTGACTGTACAATAGAAAGAGTACCAAAGAGTAGTCTTAGTTCTTTGAGTCATTATTCTCTCTTATTTTAATAAAAACTATTATTTGGAGCATCTCTCGCTTTGAAAGTCACGCCTCGCTACTAGACGTACGTGTGACTGTACAACAGAAAGAGTACTGAAGAGTAGTCTTAGTTCTTTGAGTCATTATTCTCTCTTATTTTAATGAAAATTATTATTTGTAACTTCCCTCGCTTTGAAAGTAACGCCTCGCTACTGGACCTACGTGTGACTGTACAATAGAAGGAGTACCAAAGAGTAGCCTTAGTTCTTTGAGTCATTATTCTCTCTTATTTTAATGACAATTGTTATTTGGAGCTTACCTGGCTTTGAAAGTCACGCCTCGCTACTGGACCTACGTGTGACTGTACAATAGAAAGAGTACTAAAGAGTAGTCTTAGTTCTTTGAGTCATTATTCTCTCTTATTTTAATGACAATTATTATTTGGAGCTTCCCTCGCTTTGAAAGTCACGTCTCGCTACTGGACCTACGTGTGACTGTACAATAGAAGGAGTACTGAAGAGTAGCCTTATCTCTTTGAGTCATTATTCTCTCTTATTTTAATGACAATTGTTATTTGGAGCTTACCTGGCTTTGAAAGTCACGCCTCGCTACTGGACCTACGTGTGACTGTACAATAGAAAGAGTACTAAAGAGTAGTCTTAGTTCTTTGAGTCATTATTCTCTCTTATTTTAATGACAATTATTATTTGGAGCTTCCCTCGCTTTGAAAGTCACGTCTCGCTACTGGACCTACGTGTGACTGTACAATAGAAGGAGTACTGAAGAGTAGTCTTAGTTCTTTGAGTCATTATTCTCTCTTATTTTAATGAAAACTATTATTTGGAGCTTCCCTCGCTTTGTAAGTCACGCCTCGTCACTGGCCTATATAAGCTAAATGTTAAATTCTGCAAGCAGTGCAGATAGAACTTGTCTGCAAGCCGAGGGAGAGGAAAGCAACAATGCTGTACGCCACTGTGTCGGTAGGTAAATGAAGACTGACAAACATAAGGTTACTACGTGATACATAATACGAGAGGCAGTGATCCAAGACGACGTTGCTCCTACAGGAACAAACACTGCACCTTGATCCTCACTTCAGATTACAACAAAGTACACAGAACAAACTTCGGCAGTACAATGTAACACCAACAACTTCCTTACCTATACAAAGTACAGAAAATATTCTATACTTCTTAAATTACACACCAAGATATCACCTGATACACGTTTCGAAGTCCCTTGAATAAATTAGAACAAAGTCCACGTGTCTGTGAACAGCGATTTTTCAAGGATGCTAGACAAATGCATTGCTCTAACGCAAATTGGCCAAAGGAAATAAGCTAGTTATTTTTTATTTTCTAAAAATAACGATTTTGATTAAAATGCGTATATTTAGAACATTTCCATGACAAATAAAATTATCTGGGAATATCGTGTTAAGCCCATTCATTCTGAATGACTTTTGTAAAACTGATAGACCGTAATGGACAAAAGCTTGTCATACAAAACATGGAGATATCGTTAAACGTCACAATTTACTAAATAATTATATTTCTGTGACGTCATCTATTTCCAAAGTATTTTTGTCATTACTTTGAATTTTCAAGTGCGTTTTTTCAACTGTTAAGTTTCTGTTCGTATTTTCTTGTAGGCATTCAAAGGGCATCACATAACGAATTGATTTTTAAAAATATAACTCTCCATTGTGTCCCTATGGAAGCCCATATCTACAACGAAGTGCGTGAATGTTAATGGAAATTTGTCTTAACGGTATGTATGACTGAAATTTCATGAAAATCGTGAAAATAACGACTTTTTTTATTTTAATTCTATAAAATAATTTAGACATTCCCGAATGTGAAAAATGCATAATTTGCCTCCGGACGCCATTTTTAAATGCTTATTTAAATGTCGGTGGCCTTTAAACTCTGTCAGAGTCACGCCCTCTTTTGCCTACATTCACATTCTTTGTCTGTTTTCCGTTCTTAAATTTTCAATTCAAGAAAAGAAAAATAAGACTTTCAGACAAAATAGTTGCTAAAATGTTGCCAATATATCAGAGGCTGGCTTCTACAACATTACTAGAGAGGTGCAAAACATGAAAAACACAGAATGCCAATGAATCTTTGCATCATGTCACATGGAATAAGTGCCCAAAGGAAGTTTTCATATCAAAACAAAAATTGGATCTTTCTGTTATTAAAAGCATCAGTGAGTTTAACATGGGTAGTCTTAAGTCATTGTAGCTGCAGCAAAATATCCGAGGTGAAAGTGTAGTAGACTCAGCAAGGAAAACTTCAGTGCAGCGAGATCAGACTCGTATCCTGCACAGCAAGAAGCGAAGTTGTGCAGAAGAAAAGCAACATCTAAAGAAGAAAAAGGTGGGAAAAGCAGCAACAGAGGAGAGGAAAAAGAAATAGGGTCCAACCTATCAGCCTGGTGGATTTTAATGTGAGTTATGCAATCAAATCTTTAATCGCTGTTTTCTCAATGTTCATGTTTTCAGCATTTTTCTTCCTGTAAAATGCTCGTTGCGATGCAGTTTTTGTACTACATTCATGAAATTTCCTACACATGTTCAGAATACCATGAGGAATGGAAATTGCCCTAGGTTTTATTGTGAAATGTATATAAGCATATATTTTTAATTTTCAAACACAAAACTTACAGCTTTTTAGACAAAAAAAGAATATTTGTAAATTAAAAATTTTTTGTGACCTAAACTAAAGGAGACACAGAAAACACCCAGAGCAATTTCAAAAAGTATTTGTATTATGAACATAGGGTTAAAATATTAGACCAAAATTCACAATATTTTGTCGCAAGGGACTTTTTTAGTGACGTAACAAAAAACATACAAAATTGATCATAATTTCTAAACTGCTGGAGAAAAATGGTTTAAATTTAGGTTGTAACATGTTTATACTATACTACACCTATGGTGTAAATTTCAAAAAGCTAGCATTATTAGTTCAGAATTTGAAAATTTCAGTGATACATACCCTTAACAAGAACTAGTGAGACGAATTTAGCTTCTGTAAGAGTAAAATCGTGCGAATTTTATGGGTATATTATATGGAACAAAATTTGTCGTTACATTTCAATTTTGGTAGAAGTTCGTACAAAATTAAGGTAAGTGGAGATAAAGAGCCTCAATCACATAGCCGAACGTTTCCGAATTAAAGCAGCGTTGATGTTGATAGACTGAGGCGAACCCAAAGCAATGTTCGTACCCAGGGTTTGTAGGCCCACGGTTGAAAATGAGATACTGGTGGTGTGGCGGAACAAAACAAATGTATTTACTATAATTAAAATTATTATTACTGTGTATGTTAGTATTTAGACTTAACTATTTATTTAAATTTGTTTCCACTTCACGAAAGGGAGTCTTTCTACCTACAAGGTTCGCCTTCTCTCGGAATTATAGGCAGATACCCTGTCAAATAGGATTCTTTGTATGTGTTTGCGATGTTCACCTGTTCACCCCTTCTTTTGTTTTCTGTCAACAAGAGTAACAAAGCTCAATCGTACAACGTAACAGAAAACTCCGCTTGAGAACTACACAAATTATGCACGAAGCGACATTTCATCAGTTATGCTGGTATATTTGAAAAACAAAATCGAAAGAATAAATGAAATTTCCAAGGAAAGAATGCTAGCAATGTTAAAGGATTTATCATGAATGTAATTTGTTTAAAATATATTCAAATTTAAGAGATAGAGATATTATTTTTAGAATCATTTTCTAAAATATCTTATAACACTTGGATATGAAACAGAAAACGCACTAGGTGTACATTGACAGTGTTATTTATGCATCGGTGATGGTATCTACAGCCCATGAGAGATTTAAGGAGAAGAAAATGTGTTCTCTAAGGGGCAGGCTACGTTTCCACTTCAAAATACGAGTGTTCCAAATTACAATAAAAGGTTTTGGATGATTCAAATAGATACTTGAATACTTGCTTCACTGTAGATGATGACCTCAGAAGTGATGAGTATACCATTCTGCAAATAGGCTGGTCCCTTTACGTGGAAAAGTTTTTTCTCTGTTTTTGTTTATTTATTTTCACCTGTGGCTCGACTATCACTAAACCGGCCCGGGTTCGATCCCAGGCAACTACAAAGTGATGTGTACGGCGCTGAGGTGGGTTTTCTCGGGGTTCTCCGGTTTCCCCCTCCATCATTCTACCAATTGCTCCATCATTCATTTCACCCTCGTACTATCATTCGCTTCTCTCCCTCTCATCCCAGGCGAGTCCCTCAACCCTGGTTCCTCTATCAGACTCAATGATTCGGCTTCCCTCGCCCCAACTTTCCGGGCAAGTGGAATCGAACAACTCCTAACACCGGGATCGGTGATGTAAGGGAGGAAAAATGTTTGTAGCAATTTCGATTAAAGTGCCATTTAAGATATTTTCATGACTAATAAAATGTATGTCTTAATTTTTTTCTGAGTGCCCCCACTAGTACTCTTTATTCTGAATGACATTTGTATGACTAGTAGCAACTCTCTACATAAAAATGAAGATCTTTACAAAACTCACACTTTATTTAATACAACGTTTTTGTGGCATCAGCCATTTCCGAGATATTCTCATTTTAATAGTTCAAATTGTTCTTTTTTCCCTTCCCGTTGACAGTTATTCTTCAAAATGAGTATAGAAAGGTAGGGTCAGACTGAATTACGGATCTTCCCGTCTCCACTCGACTGCTGTTAACCATTGATCTACCATGGCCACATGCCTGCATGCCATTAAATTCTCCAACTGTCTCGTTTGGTATTTATTCCTTTATTACCTACGATAGTAAAGGAAGTATACATCGATATTAAAATGTCATCGGAAATACGCGTTTTGAGGTTCAATGAACAAAAACAGAAAAGGTATAGCTAAAAAAACGATGTTGTATGATAAATGTCGGATAAATTCAGCAGTATGTTCCAAGAATCTGAAATGAAGGCTTTACAAGGAAGTCCTCTCACCCAAAGCACCGTTCAAGACGTCAAACTGAATCAAAATTGAGTGGAGGTTAATACTATGATTTTTGTTTCTAGTTTCCCCCTTTTCATTTTTGTGGGAGTTTTGATATGATATGCCAAGGAACGGAACGTGTTAGAAAATGCGGTCAGAGGGAAAGAATCACCGCAGGTTCAGCCGGTTGACACACGATACCGTCTTTTCGTATCCTATAGCACATTGTTTCCTTACTTTGACATGCGCGAACACTTCCCCTCCCCGCGCTGGTAGCTTACGTAAGGTTGAAGACCGTCTCACGTCAAGCAGTTCCATAAAGAATATGGCAGATCCAACAATTCAAACATTCTGCTGTCACCGGCCCAATAACTCCGATTCTCCGGCAAATGTCATGATGGAGTTCAACTCAGATTCTTACAACATCACATGCATTGTCTCGTCTGTGATCGGAATACTCGGTGCAGTTTATCAGGTATTCATATTAACATCATAATTAGTGACAGCGGTAAAATGCATTGTGTTAATTCAAGTGAATGGTGTTTTGTGTCGCACTAATCCTTTTATTTTATTGATTGATTTTTTTTTTTACTAGTGAGCATTCTAAAAGAAACAAAATCATATTAATTACAAGGCTATTTCTTCGAATAACTACTTATCTGTAAATAAATCGGGTCTAATTTCGATAGAGTGAGGACACTTTCTGTTGTTTATTAGTTGTGAAAAAATGGCTTAAGTATACTTCAAATTAGATGTGACGATTGTATTTCCGCATTGACCATTTATATTTATTTTATGAAAGACAAAGAGGATGTAAAGTAATATTTTACATGTTTATTTTTGTAAAATATCAGCATTGACAATATAGCGGAAAGCACATGAATGCGTGAAGAATTCAAATGTATAAAGCTATCAATGTGTGAATTTATCATACGGATTAAGCTGGTTAAACAAATGAGAATCTATGTCATACTGAACAATGCGAATGTAAACAGGACCCATTAAACTGAAAACTGTTGAATGTTTTGAATGTTTCTTGCATGAAGAGGTAACGTGCACCTACCTAACTTGAGTAGATAGCATTAATTTCGAATATTGGGCAATTATTAACTTTAGCATCCAGTGACCAATTTGTTTTAAATCTTAGCATGTGCTAAATAACAGTTTAGTGACATTTTGGTGTGTACTCGGTGGCAAAACCTTAGTTCGGCTACAATAAACGCTTAAAAACAATATTGCGCATGCTCTGCTGTACCACTATAATTTACGAGAAGACAAAAGACAATCGCAAGGCAATGTATTTGAACTTACCTGAGATTTATTTCTTTGAAACCAATTCGTCATTAAGATGACATAGTTCCAAACGTTCCATTGGGGCCCGTTCTGCTTCTTCAGATGTGTTACTGTTTGTAAATTTGTTCCCACGATACATTACCAACCTTTCTGCACCTATAAACAATTAGGGCCCAAATGACCTTGTTGTCGACGGGCCCTAAAACCCTACACACTCACTCACCCCTATAAACAATTGATATCATATCTATTGGAACAAACATCTTTTTGGTTACATATCCAACAGTAACTGGTTCTTTCAGAACACCGTGATTTAAAAAGCACTAAAATATTACGTTCATTGCCTGAGGTGCTTTCAGAGGGAAACGTTTCACTGGAAATGATCAGCATGAAATCAAGAAGATTACCACTTTCGTTTTCATTTGCGTGCACAACTTTTGTTTGTCTCATAAAGTAACCACTGGCTGAATAAAAATAAGTCTTATCCTAGTTTTTGATGTTTTCCTTATATTGTACATCTTGATAAACAAAATAGTTACACCGACGTATTCGAACCGCTAAGAAACCCATTGGAAACATTGGATCGAACATTGTCAAAACAATCGAGGATCGATCACCGACGATCTTCCTTCAGGTAACACTCCAAAGTGGCTTTAAACAGTAGTTTATAGGAATAACAGAACGTAGGGAACAGAGTTGAGGAGGAAATACTAGAAATGAGGTTGTAATGACGAACAAGGGGCAAATGGGATTGTATAAGGTTTTTAACTTCTTGTATATTTCCGAAACGAAGCATTGTTTCCCTAAACTGACACCCAAACTTTAGATTTATATAATAACTTTATATAATAAATTTATATAATAAATCGATCACTGGTTGTTAAAAGTAAATAACGGAGATTTTATTATTGCAATTTGTAAGTAGTGCATACCTAACAGTCTATAATACAACTTTCAGATCTTGCCCCGTCGGGACCAATCCGTAATGCAGAGATGGTACTCGTTCTCAGCCGTTAGAGGACGCCAAATTGTGGTTTGGCTAGCCACTGCTGACCTCTTAGCTGCCACTGGTAAGTGCAAAAAATTAAGTTACTTACTTTGGTTACACTTGCGGCGAAAGAAGGCGGGGTCGAGACAACTTGACGTCAGCGTTAGTTAAAATTACAGTGTAAAATTATAATTCGCAGTTCATTTATAAAAAATGCCTGGGAGGGGATACCCGTAGACACAATGGCCTGGCTTACTCATAGCATTAAGTAGCAGGATTAGTGCAGAAGTGCAATTGTGGCATTCTAATATTATAGTATTTTTACATGAGGACCTTGATGTTTTCCGTATGTACCAGTTAACTGAGTTTATCTTAAATTATGTAGCATCTTGCTTGTTATTTTTCTTTAATAAATATAAATCTGTTCTAATTCCATATCATCTTTGAGAAATACAGAGCTATTCAGTTAATGAACTGTAATTACATTGGACTGTTAGTGCCATGGTTTCATTTTGACAGTCTGCATTACTCATTTGGTTAGCTGTCCTACTGACCCTAAGGCCACAGGGTTAAACCTGACTCAGACCAATGGTTTTTAAGTGTGTGAAAGCTCCATGTGAGAACAAAATTGTAACACACTGACGGCACTGACACAACCCTGAAATTGACATCGTTGTTAACAGCTAATGTCGAGGATGTTAGGAAGGTCCTAACAAAACACGTTCTAGGTAAACACTAGCAATATATGGAGCATGGAGTGCTGGTTTGACTCAGTTATATTAATTTTGTGCTTCATTGTATCACAGTCCTTACTCAATTAATACTAGTTTATGATTTTACTTTTTAATTTAGTTGGGTTAAGAATGAGGTATTATTGTTTTGACCTAATGTAATTTGTTAAAATATAATAATGCAATATAATTCTAGAAATGTTTTTATGAATGTATAATGTAAGGGAAAAAGCAATATTGGAAATTAACTGTTCTTCTTCATTAACACTGAGTAGCATAGCACAAAGTTTAGATAGACCAAAAAATTCAATAACATAGCCAGAATTTGATCCAAGGAGCTCCTGGTCTCTGGTTGCTTTAATCACTGAGCTACCATGGCAACATACCAACATGACATTAAATTCTCGAACTGACTCTATTTTCCTAGTAAACCACTAGGAGTTCTCATATACACATGAGAAAATGAAATGTCTAGTGTTTAACGCCCACTTTTACTACATACGACACCACAGGCAGCGACAGTGATGATACGTGAGATGAAGATGGAACATCAGTGGAATGAGATGGCAGGGGAAATTAGAGTTCCCAGAGAAAAGTCATCTCAGTGCCGTGTTGTCCACCACAAATCTTGAAAACGAACCCACCTTAGTAAGAGTCGAGCGGTCTAACTCTATATACATGAGACAAATGAGTCAGTTGGAGAGTTTAATGTTGCATGGTAGCTCAGTGGTTAGAGCAACCAGACAGAGACTGGCAGTCCCTTGGCAAATCCCAGCTATGGTATTGAATTTTTCAGTCTGACTCTAGCAATCCAAAAGCCTTATTGTCAGCAGACAAGTGAAACATTTTCCTGTATCTACAAGTTACTAATTTGTACTGTTTATAAAATAACTGTTTGTTTTAATAATTAAATTTCCTTTTTTGCATCCTTTTATAATGGAAAAATCTAATTGATTTGCCATAAAGTAGGACATGATTTCTGAAATCTCCAAGTATTTGTTTTATCCAATTTTTACCATTTGTTGTATTGTATTGTATGCCATAGTTCCTGAAAAATTTAGCCCCAAACCTTACTTACTGTTTTCACACCAAAAGTAAAAATAAGTTGGATAAACACCAAATTTGGTATCCAAGTTTATGTTCCAAAGATGCAACATAATGATTTTAAATACAATTCTCTCATTACTAAAGGCTGGAGGGATATGCACTCACAAGCAATACAAGTTAACTGGGCAAAGAGTATGAATGATGTGAGATGTACAGCACAGCCATCAGATGTGCAACAACATAGGTAGTACTCTGCAAACTAGTGAAGTGTTACCTTGCAAGTATATGCAAAGCAAGATCAAGCTTTAGTATAATGCTACTGTTTCCTCTTGCTGTTAGGCGGTTGTCATGGTCAGGCTTTACACATTTGTAGCTTTTTTATTTTTTGTTCCATTTATACCTCGCCTTTAACTGCAATGGTCATATCGGTGGCCGTTCTCTTTTGAATCATATTGAAGGTTTTGACTTGTATACGTTGGACTTTTTTAATCAATAGATCATGCACACTTTCATTCATACTTCCAGACTCTGGGAAGATGAGGAATTATCTTGGTTGGAGAAAAATCCCCACTCTCACCACCCGGGACCCCTGGCACGGCAGGCAGGTGTTCTACCAACTGAGCTACGGGGCCAGCCATATCTGTAGTTGCATACTTGTACAAGTGATAACAGTACAGTCCATGTGCAGTTTACCTATGGAAAAACGTACGGGCCTCCGGTCTTTACTCATTACAAGCACAAACAAAATATAAAATGCTTCTTTAATGATTTTAATTAAAATGCAGTCTTAGGATGAGCAGACCAATGCCTAACCAAATAAACTATCCAGAATGACAATGATGATAAAGCTATTTCTGCAAAGGACTAGGTCAATAACACTGCAAGAACAACAGTATGATGGTAAAGTTAACATATTTGTACTAATTAATGCATAAAAACAGAAGCTAACAACGTTTTTTTAGGTACATCTTTCAATGTTATGTCAAATCGGACAATGAATGAAATGAGGCTCAAATGAGTCCGGGGTCCATGGAGCTTAGTTACCCCACATTCATCTATGAGGATAAGGAAAAACTCTGGAAAAAATCTTATCCATGTAACTCACCTTAACTGAGATTCAAACTTGGGATCTCTTGAATGTGATGCAGATATGCTATCATCTACGCTACCAAGGCAGGCTATTAACAACTGTGAAGCAACAAGAATAAAATATGATTGTCACAAATTTCACTTATTTACTAAGAAAATTGATGACATTTCCATAGAATTCAAGAGACTAGTTTCACAAATAAATCATTTGCATCCTCAGTGTTTTGTTTTTTCCTGTTGTCATTGTTCCTGCCACTAGATGTCATTATTTTTGTATTTATTACCAAACTCAGAAAATGAAACAAACTTATCGACAGAATCAATTGGCAGTGTTTAAAAATTCATTATGTGATTTCTATTTTTTAAAATAAATATTTTCTCCCAAACCATTAAATCTATAGGACTATTTAATTGGTTTAATAATTTAACTTCTGGATTTATTTCATGATTAAATGACTAAAAAAAAATTGTGACAGCCAATCTGTTTATACCTAGTATTTCTAAAATGCTCCTTCATTCTGGTTACTAAATTACGTTTGGTCCCTGGTTGAAATCTAAACAATTTTCTTAAAAAATGAGTGAATTTTGTGACAAAATAATTATAATTTATGTAATATTTGAACTAAATATGTTTAAAGTGTTATTGCTGGACTATAATTTTGCAATAATAATGAATATTTTAAAATGATAGATATTTTATTTCTCTACAAAATGAATGAAACTATTTCTAAATGTATTTTGTGTTGGCTTTCACTTTGTAACCATCCCTATTCAAGCTGTTTGCTTAATTTGTATCTGTTTGAGCTGCTTTGCAGAGCAAACTTAACTTTTCAAAATAGAATTATCATCCACCTAACTTTTGCACGTTTTACTGAAACATATTGTACATTGCCATTTTTGGATGTACTTATTGAAAACTTTACTAAGTTAGTAGTTTTATTAAATAAGCACATAAGGTTGATAAAGTTTGATAATCTGAAGCTTTGTAATGACAGGTGTGTTCATCAGATCTGTACTTTGGCTGCAGTACAAAAGCTTGGTACCCGCAGTAAGCAATGGAGCTACCAGCATCATATTCTGTTCTGTGTCTTCCGTAAGTATTTGTTGAATTAAAACTATGTTGATAGTTTTTGTTTTAGGCAAATTAAGTTTTAGTCTACATCAATGATCCCTAAAATGGATGTGCCCATTGAGTACGTACGTAATGATGCTTATGTGTAAAAAGTACAACTCATCTATAATTTATTTACTGTACAGACTGTGATCAAATATACATAGGCAAGAAAAAGGGAAACCAGGAAACCAGGCTAGTAGAATACCTCCGATGCATAAAATACAACAAAGACTGAAAAATCAGCTATAGCGGCATCTTTTGGAACAAACACGTAGGACAGCAAGATATCCAACTGAACTTTCAGGATGGGAAAGCATAAACATCACAAAAAATGTTTGAATTATGAACTTTGAATTACTGCCATTGGATCAGCTTAGCAAATTCATATCGTGACTTTGTGGGTTCGTAGAATTAAGTCTAGTTTGCAGAAATTTAAAGTGCCCTTTATTTCAGTAGAAAGATGCTTTGTACACCCCTTACAGGCTCTAAAAATGAATTGTCATACACAAACACAGTCTCTCATTGCTTCACCACATGTAAACAAACTAAAGAAATCACTTGCTCTCCACTTCAAATCACTACACAGCTGCACACACACAATTAAGTTCTCAACTAGCAACTCACTGATTGTCCCATGTACTTCTTGCCGCTTATTTATACCCGAGCCATTGTTTCTTGAAAGCTACCGAAGTTTCACAGCCTTTAACGATGCAGCAAGAGGAGGAGAGAACTATCGAGACATCTCTCTGTCTCTTTCTCCCTCTGTTTCTCTCTCTCACTCTCTCTCTTGGCAAGTGTTTAGCACTGCGCACCACTATCTGTCTCTGCCTACGTATAACTCCGGCTTTGCGCGGCTGCAATGAAATAATGTCATCGGTGATAATATTGTGACCACCAGAGACCCCAGTCAGTTGTCAGCTGATGATGAGAGCGAATGTTCCCAAAACATGTTTTGATTTTACAAAGGTGAGTGAGGTAGTGTAAACATAATCAATGTTCAATACTGTAATTAACATCGCTGCTCAAACATTTCCAATCATTAAATTTATTCCTGGTGTTCTAACCAGGAGCTTTACTATTTATAACTTCCTGTACAAATTAGGTCACATAATTCCTTATAATCCTATAAAAAAGATGAATCTCTTGTAACATAAATTTTTGAACTTGGAATAATTACAAATTAAGCAACATGGACTTATCTGTGTTCATGATACAGAAAACATAATATAACTGTTTACACACAAGTCATTTTATTCTCCTTCCATTTGAAGACAAAATAAAAATAATGTAATATGCTTTGTAATTACACAGAAAATGAAGCTATTTACAGTGGAGTAACAAACACTACACAAATACAAATATTTAGTAAATATTTTTATTTGTGTAATGCTTTGTAATGTTTCATGACAATTCAACTTGGAGTATATTGTGACTTTGTGGGTTCGTAGAATTAAAGCCTTGTTTGAAGAAATTTAAAATGTTCTTTATTTCAGTAGAAAGACGCTTTGTACACCCCTTACAGGCTGTAAAAATGACGTGTCATACACAAATGCCATCTCTCATTGCTTCACCACACGTAAACAAACAAAAGAATTCACTTGCGGTATACTTCAAATAGCTGCATACACACAATTAACAGCTCAACTCGCAACTGACTCACTCATCCATCCATGGTGCTATTTATACCTCCCAGTCATCATTCCAGAATGCAGTGGATTTCTCTAACAATCAAGACGGCATCAGAAAAGACAAAACTTCCAAACATCTATCTGTCTTTGATAGATAGAGTCAACATGAAAAATTCAATGCCATGGCCGGGATTTGAACCACTGATCTCCTGGTTTCCGTCCAGTGGCTCTTAAAAAATCCTTAGCCTATATACGGCTAGTGTGGAGAAATGATTAATTTCCATCAATTAACTAAAATAAGAGTTAAATGATGAAGCCTGGGACTTAAGTACTTACGATAGTAAGTCGCCACAAACGGTGTATCTCGAATGCGAGAGCCCCTAGTGGTCTACCGGGAAAATATATGAGTCAACTGGAGAATTTAATGTCAGGACGGCACGTTGGCCATGGTAGCTCAAAGGTTAAGAGCGACGGCTAGTGTAGAGAAATGATTAATTTCCATCAATTAACTAAAAAATCTATCTGTCTTTCATTCTCTCTTTCAGCAAGCGTCTAGCTCTGCGCTGCACTATCTGTCTTTCTTTCCTGCCTGTGCGCAGGCTGGCAGTAGCACAACAATGCCTGGTGACAATATGATAAATATTTAAAAAACAAAACATGCCACAAGTATGTTATTTGACATAAATTGTATACTTCTTTGGGGCATACATTTTTTTATATACTAGGTGTTTGTGTAGACTCTCCCTGGGTACAATTTGTAAATGAATCTTCTTGGAATGAAGGGAAAGTTTGTAATTAGAAGATCAACTAGCGAATAAAGCTGAATGCTCCATTTTGTGTTTCAGGCATGGGTGCAGTTCTTTTACACAGCTACGTGGTTTTGGACACTTTGTTATGCTCTGGATGTGAGATTCATGCTGAAAGACCAAGAGGGTAAAACAGCATGTTACCATACTGTGTCGTGGTTATTCCCAGCAGTGCTGACAACTGCTGGACTGTTCATTCTATATGTACCTGATGCAAAGTAAGTTCTTATTAGTTTAGTTATTTGTATGGGCCAAGAAATGTCCTGCACTGGAATCTATCCAGATCTGTGATGTAAATTATTGTGACTTTGTGGGTTCGTAGAATTAAAAGTCCAAGTTGCAGAAATTCAAAATGTTCTTTATTTCCGTAGAAATACACTTTGGTCATTCCTTACAGTAGCAGAATTACGTCTCATACACAATTGCAATTTTCCAAGGTCGTTGATCACAACAAAGGCTCACTTTCAAAACACACCAGTTTCATTAACTTTAAAGAGAGTCGATTAAAGACACTAGACAACACTTACTTTTAAATTTTTCCGGTAACATGTTTCTGAGGCTTTGCCTCTATCATCAGCCGGCTCTCGATGATCGACTCTCTTTAAAGTTAATTTATCATAACAACACTGTTTTCAACACTTCCAAGAAAGGAACACCAGTTTCAATTACAACTCTGTTATGACTCCGCTGGCGTGTCGCGATCTCTTATATATACCTCCATTGAGAATTCTCAACTGTTCTAGAATGTTCTCTATCAATCAAGATGTCACTAGAATTTTCCATTTATCTAACTTTATTTCTTTCGGCAGGCTATCTATCCGTTTCAGTAAGCTCTTTATCTCCGTCCCTTATCTCTCTGCACCAAACCTTTTGTGTGCTTCACCGCCAGTCGCGACATTATATTTAAACCTGAAAGTCAGTTATTTTTGTCTCAGAAGGATATTTTAAATCTATTTCTAGATAAATATGTTTTAAAACTCAGGGAGAGTTTTCAGATTTTTTAACTTCTGCTGCTGACTGTGCAGTGTTCAATATAAAATACGTCAACTAGGTTAACTTTTGATTGTAATATAATTTTGAGTTGAACTAGTACTCAATACTCCATATAATTATATTAATTTTGTGCTTCATTGTATCATAGTCTTTACTCATAGGAATTTTGATTGTAATACATAGTCAATATGAAAAACTCAATGCCATTACCGGGATTTGAGCCACAGATCTCCTGGTTTCCGTCCAGTTGCTCTTACTCATTAAGCTACCATGGCCATCGTGCCATCCTGATATTAAAGCTTCCAAGTGACTCATATATTTTCCCGGTAAACCACTAGGAGCTCTCGTATTCGAGATACACTGTTTGTGGTGACTTACTATTGTACGTAAGTACTTGAGTCCCAGGCTTCATCATGTAACTCTTATTATTTTAGTTAATTGATGGCAATTAATCATTTCTTTACACTAGCCATATATAGGCTAAAGTTTTTGATACATCGAGTCCACATGACAAATTCACTGCCATGACGGGGATATGAACCACAGATCTTCTGGTTTCTGTCTAATCGCTCTTGCCACAATCTTGTATGGAGATTTAAAGGATGAATAAATTGAATTGAATTGCCCATTGAGATACCATAGTCAACGTGCTGTCCTGGCATTAAATTCTCCAATTGACTCATATTTCCTGGTAAACCACTAGGGGCTCTCGCATTTGAGATACACCTTAACCTATATATGGCTAATGTGAAGTAATGATTAATTTCCATCAATTAACTTAAATTTTGATTGTAAGTTTTATTGTAAATATGGGAGTTTTAATTTCTGTTTGTTTTAGTTAAGAAGCTTTATTGAGGTTTTATTTTCACTTGTGGTTGTCTTTTTTTCTCCTCTTGATTTTAAATCAATTAAACGTTCTCTAATGTAACAAAATTCTACATTTACTACGCTTTTTTATCACATGTATGGATATTATATCTGCTTTAGAGCTGGCCAATATTACAGTCTTTTACACTTTTTGTTTGATATAGAATATTTTGAAAGCCGAGAAGGTTCATTAAAATTTCCCCATCAAAATTTTTTACATTTTAAATGAGGTGCTCAACTCAAGGAAGAAAGGGGAAGCTGAAATTACCTCTTTCCAACCGCTGTGACAGAATGACCCACTTATACATGGTTACTAAGTTCCAGTGATGGCATTACGGTGACATTCTTATGTACAAACTTGCGTCACAATGCTGAAGTGCAATACAGTGAATGGGTACATTGCCAACTGCCTAGCATTAGATACCAAGTTTATTAGTCATACAAATATCTTAAACATACAGTATTTTAATAAAAATAGCTAAAGACATTTTGGGGAAAAGAAAAGAGCAAAATGCATTTGTTGTAAATCTTAGTGTTATGTCCAATGAAAATGCACAACTTAAAAGCCAAATTTGGTGTTTAACTAATTTTTGTTTTTAATTATGCTGTTCATAGACATACACACACAAAAATGCTTCTTTTTGGATTAAAGGAGCCTGAAACTATTTTTCTGGTGAAATTAGGATATGCAATTTTTAGGTGCAATGCAATATTGCTTTTCTTACTATGGGTGACTAGCAGAGAGATTCAAAATCCTTTTCCACATCTCTATTCAGGACAACACATATCTGTGCTGTAGTATACAAGTTAGTACTGCCTGCCTCTAGCATAGGAACCAGCGTACGTATCTCACGTTCAAGAGGTCCCAAGTTCGAATCTCGGTTAGGGAGAGTTATCTGGATGATCGTTTTTCTCTTTTCCCTTAACCTGAAAGATGAATGTCTGGTAACTCTTAAGCTCTATGTACCCTGTACTCATTTGAACATCATTTCATTCATCGTCCGATATGACTTAACATTGGAGGTTTTTCTGATCCTGAAAGATGAATGTCTGCTAACTCTAAGCTCTATGTACCCTGTACTCATCTAAACATCATTTCATTCATGATCTGATATGACAACGTTGGAGGATGTAAATTAATTTAAAAAATAATTTTAAAAAGTAATACAGAATGCAAAAAAAGTAAACAGATTTAAAAAGTAAATATTAAGTATACATTTATGATATTTTAGTATATGTTTGGTAGGGGAGACAGATGAGACTGTATCTTGTATATCACTGATAGGCAGTGAGCCAGCATCAGTTTGTGTAATGTAAAATTTCCCATTGCAGCTGCCACAGCCTAAATTCTGTGTCAGGAGCTTTGGCACGGATTCTGCCAAATTACTGTGCAACCTTTATACCAATGGCTATGATAATGATTGCCAACCCTATTTTATACATCTACTCGACCAAAGACGTGAAGACCAACATATCGAGAAGTCTGTGCCAGTTCACACAGAAGGAAAGAACTACAGTAGATGCTATTAAGCTCAAGTTTCTCTTCATCATTCTAGTGTTCTATCTGTGCTGGATACCCAACATTATCAACGGGATACTTCTCTGGACTCTGTGGTTCAATCTGCCCAAAAAACTCATTGTCGGACTGTGGTACATCATGGTAAGTAGATAACAGGTAACAAAGAAAATGAAATAACAGGTTACTAATAATGGACAGAGCTAGCTACTGTTTAATAAAGCAGTTATTCAATAATCCCTAGAGAAAATAATGGATTTGCTAAAGATATGCTAGGACTACCTAATCAGCTACATAAAGTAGCCTTAGTAGAATTAGCAAAAACCACTAGAAAAGGTACAATAATTGAAAAAAAATCCCAAAATGTTGGTATAAATGCTTGACAAAAGATGACATCCTAAAGGTATCTATGAATCAACAAAAGAGTGGGAAATAGCAATAGATGGTGGTCAAAGGCAGAATAAACTACAAGAAATAGGAATGGGGGACATATGGAGACTAGAAAATAGGAAAATAGAACCATAATGGAGGATATAAAAAGATAAAAAATATAGGGAGGGCTAGAAAATAGAAAATCATTAAATTTTTATAACAAAAGAAAATGGGGAAAGCATAGATATATACTCCATCCTAAGAAGCACACTTTCCTGTGAGCAATTCCGCGAACAAAACATACAAAATAAAACCTACTAGTAAGCTACTCTTGTGCATACAACTTGTTTGAATGTAATATGGCGTAACATATGGGCCAAAGTGTCACTGTCGTCTGTCACGGTTGTACACGTGGGTGCAAAGTAATACAAAAAGTGTGTTTCTTAAGAAGGATGCAGTATAGATCAACGTAATAAGCAGGAGACGGAAGGAATGGCTTGAATTAAAACAGGATCATTGTACTTAAGGGGACTAAGAGGTAACAGGATAGGAATATGAGAATTATGTGGAGAAACAGAAAGTACAGTTCATAGAGTTAACTTGTAAAGTTCAATGCCACGGCCGGGATTTGAACCATGGATCTCCTGGTTTCCGTCCAGTCACTCTTACCCATTGAGCCACCATGGCCAACTTGCCGGCGTGATATTAAATTCACCTACTGACTCATATACGAGGTACATCCAGAAAGTAAGTTCTGTTTGTTAATAAAATTAAATTATGTACAGATACAGAAAAATTATTTACTGCACAAAATTCTACAACTTTTAAACTACTTTTCCACATAACTGCTGAAATTTTGCAGGCATTTGTCATAGCGAGACACAAGTTTTTGTATACCTTCTCCATAGAAGTTTGCCGTCTGTGTCTTCAACCAGTTGGAAACATTTTCTTTCAGCTCTTCATCATTGTTGAAGTGTTGACTGCCAAGGAAAGATTTGAGATGCAAAAACAGATGAAAGTCGCTAGGAGCGAGGTCAGGGCAGGACTGTACGAGGGTGGTCAAACACATCCCAGCCAAATCCCTGTAGGATGTTTTTCGTCGCATTTGTGGTCATGCGTTGTCGTGAAGAAACAACACCTTTTGACAGCATTCCTTGGTGCTTATTCTGTATTGCGCGGCGCAATAAATTTCATTTGGTTTCACTTTCCTAGCATTCAGAAAACGAATCACAGATCTGATTTCACAAGCGGCAGGATTTTCAATCAACACCGACATTATAAACAAGCACAACAAAGCGTACGTGGCTGAAAGCAATCTCACAATGGTGCATGTTTCTTCTCCTTGATACACAGCATCAACCGCACATGTGCACAACTGCGATCGCAGTGTTGCAGCAGAGATAAATTGAAACAGAACTTAATTTCTGAATGCCCCTTGTATTTTCCTGATAAACCACTAGGGGCTCTCCTATTCGAGATATGCTGTTTGTGGCGACTTACTATCATATTGCAAGTTGCACATGGTAGCTCAATGGGTAAGAGCGATTGGACAGAAACCAGGAGATTTTTGGTTCAAATACCGGCCGTGGCATTGAATTTTTCATGTTGACTCTATCAAAAATATCTGGACTTCAAATTGCCAGCAGACCACGGCTTATCAGCCTGGAAAAGTCCACCACTGATATGAGAATAGTGTGGGTTTTAAAGTATGTTAAGGCTACGCAAATATTCAAGGATAATTTAAGTTAATTGATGGAAACTATTCATTTCTTCACACTAGCCATATACAGGCTAAGGTATTGGTCTGATAGTTGACATGAAAAATTCAATGCCACGGCCGGGATTTGAACCATGGATCTAATGGTTTCCGTCCAGTCGCTCTTACCCATTGAGCTACCATGGCCAATTTGCCGTCATGACATTAAATTCTCCATTTGACTCATATATTTCCCCGGTAGACCACTAGGGGCTCTCGCATCCGAGATACATGTTTGTGGCGACTTACTTGAGTCCCAGGCTTCATCATTTAACTCTTATTTATTTAAGTTAATTAATGGAAATTATTCATTTCTTCACACTAGCCATATACAGGCTAAGGTTTTGGTTTGATAGAGTCGACATGAAAAATCCCGGCCGTGGCATTGAATTTTTCATGTCGACTATCAAATTCAAGGATAAATTTTCTGGAAAAGTCGCACAAATTTAACAATATTTTTTGTGGGGAGACAGCTGTCAAAAATATTCAAGTTTAACTTTTTAGCTTTCATAAATGTTCATTTGTATGTAATTATAACATAGTAATAATGATTGGTTTTATTTGGTTTGTTTTGTAGGCAGTCATGAATCCACTTCAGGCTTTCTTGAACAGCATTGTATACAGAAGATGGTCTGGAGGTGGAGACCATATTTACTTGCCATTTGGCAAACGGCGTAAGAGTGAACCTTCTATTTCAGAGGAGTCCGTCCTGAACTGCAGTTCAAACACAGAACCTGACTCCCCTGGGGAGGAGACCCCTCTACTCCGAAGTCATGAATACCGTTCACACAATTTAGGGACCAGTATAAATGGTTCTAGTGGCTCATGACATTACAGAGTTAGTGTGCCACTACTGCGTATGTTGAGATCTCAGTTTTAATTTTTGTACAGTAATGTATTTATATTGTACATATGTTTATTAATACTTAGTTTTTATGCTTAAAAACTTCAAGGGCATAGAGAGACTATATATTCCACAGTGAAATTGAGGAATGTATGAATGTATTTAAAAGTTTTATCTTCTGTTTTGCCAGTTCATGTGTTCATGATTTTATTTATTTTAAGCTTCTTTAATTGTGGAATATGACACTGTAGTCCAGAAGACTTCAAGTCTTCAAAATATTTATATACTTCCATTATTCCATGTGCTTCTGATATTTTTCTGGGCCAGCATCTTCTGTCATTTTTTAATCAAGACTTTCCCATTTTTTGTAAATGCAAAGCAATTTCATTGTTTATTATACATAGAGGTTGAATTCAGAAATGAGATTAGAATGTTACTGTTTATAATCCCTAAATACAGTGCATAATATCCCTAACTTAAAAAGTAACAGAAAAACAAATCTTATGTGATACAACGCTTCTTCCACAAACTATTCTGACAAAAATTCATTTTTCTACCTCATGTTGAAATAAACATTTACAAAAGTAGTTTCAAAACGAATTTCATTGTAGATAGAAATACAGAAAGCTGAAGGAATAGTCATATTTAAAAAGCAGGTTAAGTGTGCTGGCTTTGAAATTTCATACTCTTTGCATAACCAGAGGAAATAAATATGTACTGTCTAAACAAAAACTTTAACATCAGTTGTGTATTCTAGATGCTCTCGGGCTTCAAGCCAGCTCCTAGGGTCTACCGGGGAAATATGAGTCAAATGAAGAATTTAGTATAGATGATTAGTGATAGTCCTCCGTAGGGGAGGGGATCCGTCCCCTTCAGCTGCCGTGGTGCGGGCGCTGCAGACCCCTAGCATTCGTGGTATCTCTGATGTTACTAGAGGAATCTCGGGCCGAACAGCCGAGCCCCTCCTGTAGGGAAGTTGTTCGGATTGGACTTGAGGGGGCATTGGTTCCCGATACCCGTGGGAGATCGGTTAGGTCTTCGGACGGGGTTGAGGGAAGCCATATATTCCTGCGTATTAGCCTGCAGAGCTAGTAGGTGTGCTAGATCACCAGGCGGCCCCACGAGGTCATATTGGTAGCCTTCCCATTTTGGAGTTGGCATGTGTAAGTGGCGTATCCACTTCCATCCCGTCTTGAGTCCACAGTACCAGTTGGGTAGGGGCTTGTTAGTCTCTAGGTCTTGCCCTATGGAAAACCCCACGGAGGCACCGGACACCCTTTTGGGACAGCTCGGTAACTCCCTGGGAGGCCAGGGTCTTTGGACCTACGGGTCCTGGACTAATTGGAGTAGAACCTCTGCAGTTAACGTGTGCTACAGGTCCCGGGTTCAATTCCCAGCAGTGGGAGTGGGGATTTTTCTCCGACCAAGATAATTCCCCATCTTCTCCAGAGTCTGGAAGTATGAATGAGAGTGCAAATGTGTGTGTGATCTAATGATTAAAACCCAATGAGTACATCAAAATTTAACTGTGTTGGAACACCATAGTGGAGCGAAACAATTATTAAATTATAGATGAATCATATTTATTACACATCAGCTTCTCTTATGTACCTATATTGAGGACAATATAGTTCACAAAACATGTCCTCAATATAGGTACATAAGTGAAGCTGATGTATAATAAATATGACTCCCCTATAATTTAATAACCAACGAATACAGTTAACCCCTTCGATATGTTCCAAAGGAGAATGGCTACGGGTAAGACCATTGCAGTTGAAGGTGGGGTATAAATGGAACAAAAAAAATTGACATACCGAACATCCAATTAAGTAGTCACATTTTCTGCGAGGTCCACCTACACCGCCCCCTCCAAGTGGAGGAAAAATCAATTTATGAACTCCCACTGTGTTGGTGGGCTCAGTGTATGGGCTTCACCTCAAGGGTACTACACCATTAAAAAACCTCCACCGGATTAAAAGGGAGAAAAGTGCTGTGGTACCACCTAAAGCACCCGTGCATTCTTGGTGATAATTAGGTCAAGCTTGCAGTGCAAGCCAATGAGAGTGGTGTTGGGAGACAAACTTGACTAGAAGCCCAGCTTGCCCCCTAGCAGAATGAAGGTGTACGTTGGTAGAGTTCTAGGTAAGGATAGGTATTGGAATTAGGTGATGTTCTTCCTCCGAACAGTCCAGTCATAGCTTGATGCTGCTGTGGCTGATGTGTCAGTGTTGGTGGTACTGGTTACTGGATGGTGGAGCTGGCTATGTTCCAGATGAGAACTCATAGGCTGTCATCCAGATTGGCCAGCTTCCAGTGGATGTGGTGGTGTTATGTTGTGAAGTGAGCTGCCTAGATTGTTGATGCTTGGAACTCGTTGAGTTCCTCCAGGGCAGTTAGCTTGGCTGCTATAACCAGGAACTCCTAATGGAGATCCTGAACACTCTCACCTAGTACCTGGACTTCCTCCCTTAATTGCTCCCGGATGATGAAGTGGTCTGGTGGTGGCTGTTGAGTTGGTTGCTGCAGATGCCGATGTGTCTGCAGTGGTTGCTCAGCTGCTGTCCACACCAACCTAACTAAATTGTTCTACATTTTCTAACAGGTCTGTACCTGCTGCCCAGGTGGTCGGTGTATATATTCTGGTTTTTTCACCGCTTTATAATTCATCATCCTGAAGATGGGAGAGATTTATGCTCGCAAAATGTCGATGGCTGTTACATTGTCTTTAAGTGTAAATTACAATATAATGGAAATGTAATGCTTTATCATGTTCTTTGTGAAAATGTATAGTTGAATCTGCCCACAAAAACTTCCTTTCCCATAAAGTTATAAAAGGTCCTTTCACTTTGGTACATTTTATAAGCAAGCTATAAAAGTTGACAAGTGATGTTAATTTCAGCTCCATCATATTTATACAGGAATTTACCAAATTCACATTTACAGGGTGTCCATGGTAGATAAATAAATACATAGCCACAGTTTTAAGGAAAATTTGGACAAAACTGGGGCAATAATGAAAGTCTTAAAAATAGCTGCCTCACATTGTGATTTTTGACAGAATGACTGGCTTGTTTTCCAGGTTTAAATGCATGTAATTATTAACTTTAGGGAATGTTTAATGATTAATGATATGTAACAAATCCTGATTTGCTCAAAAAAGTATAAAACAGTTGGTTTTATAATTTCAGCTGCAGAAAATTGTCAAATGTACAGAAATGCCAGGTATAAACATATACCTGGGTTGTCATTTCATAGATATTTTATTGTGAAAGTAAATGTAATATATTATTTTGCTTCATTAATATCATCTAGGGGACAAACAGTGCATCAGTTTACTGCTATGCAAGAATGGATTCATATTGTTGGATGGTGGGATGCTAGACATGTCATTAAAATAAGAGCCTGATGCCTTTACATATTCAGAATGTCAGGCACATTAAACACAATGTCTCTGTAATTTTTGTTTAAAAACCTCATAAATGTTTTATCTAATCATTTAGAGAGAATGGAATTAAATATATGATAAATTTAGGTCTCTGTGATATCAATTCTTTCATCACAGTGAATCTAAGACTTGTATTCCTGTAATTTTGACAAAGATGTCAGATTAAATCCAGGATATCACAGAGTTACCGTTTCATATTCTTATGAACAAAAATTGATAGTCAAACTGAAAAATTCAATGCCATGGCCGGGATTTGAACCACGGATCTCCTGGTTTCCGTCCAGTTTCTCTTACCCATTGCACTAACTTAAAAATTGATAGTACTTGCAGAAAAGTATTTCCTCTTTTCTTTTCAATAGCTTTCAAGTTAAATACTGACAATTTATAATTAGGGTCATTAAGTATTTTAGCAGCAGCTGCGCCATGGTTGAGGGGTTACACGCTTGGCTATCACCAAGGTGGCTCGGGTTTGATCCCAGATGACTGCAAAGTGAGATTTGTGGTAGACCACATGGCACTGGGACGGGTTTTCTCCAGGTCCTCTAGTTTCCCCCTCAACATTCCACCAATTGCTCCATCTTTCCTATCATTCATCTTGTCCTCATATATATTATCTACTTCCTTCACCTTCACACCAGGCATTAGGCTGATCACCTATTCTGGTTCTCTATCGCATCCAAAGCTTCTGTTCCTCAGGCCACACCTTACAAAGAATATAGGAACAAGAATCCCCTAACACCACAATAGTGGTAGAACTAAGGAATTTGGAAAAGAAGAAATACTTCAGTAACCAGAGTAACCTGAATCTGCCTGACAGAGATTTTCTATACAATCTCTACCTTCAAAAAATGACATCCTGGTTAATTTATGAATTTGATGCATTTCTTTTTGTCAGAGCACTCAAACATAAATGTTTATTTCAAAATAAAGTCACTTAATGTTAAGTTGGTAAATTTATTAGCAGTGTCTCTTAAAATAGGAAGTGTTTGGGTTGATTCAGAACCATAATAGGGTTTGTTTCAATCACAGCCTTTTGGCAGACTTAATGTCGCACCATTGTGCTAGTACTGTGAAGTAGTTCATTATTTCTCCTTTAGAACTCTAAATAAAAAGAAATCATTTTTGAATGTAAATTCTTTTTAAATTGCTCAGTTTTATTGTTCAGTTCTTTTCTTAAAATGAACTTGTTAGTTCTGAAATGTTTAAATGGGCTTCTACCTCTTTTGATGGCCTTGGAAATGTTAATTACTAGGCATAGGAATTCCTAAGCATTAAAGTCAGGATGAAAGAAATGAATGTTTAACTATTACTGAAATATGCAGTGACACTGGAGGTTACAAACCATCCTCAGTGCTTCTATGTTGTACAGATGGCATACATCCAATAAGATTTACCCATCCATCATGATGGTTTAAGTGTACTTTACTTTGAAGCCAACTGCTTAAGAATTCCTATGCTTGTTTTATCTTTACAAAAATGTGATATATTCATGTAATGTTGTATATTAATGTTAAACAATTGTGACTTCTTGGAATAGCTACTATATGCGCAAGATTTCTTGAGCGTTCAGGTCCCAAATCCTCATTCGGTAGGTTTCACATATTTCCGTAAACACAGATGACAACTTCGAAACAGGAAATGCGCTATACACTGCAACATCTAGTGGTTAATATGCTAAGCTTTCACACGTATGCCATTTCATTTTGAGCAATTTTGAGGTTAATTACTAGTTAACCAGTTTACAACAAATCTAAAAGCAACACTTATGTTGTCAATGTTATGGCTGTCAAAAGGGGACACACTATTATTCGTCTACCTCTGTATAACTGTGATCTGAATGCAATTGAATTGGCGTGGGCAAAAATAATGTTTACAAAGTACGCAATGTTAACGAGAGCCACATATGTGCAGAAACTTGCTATAGAAGCGATGGATTGGGAAGGATACACTAAGAAGTTCCAAGAGCTGGAAATGCAATATTGGGGTAATGATGATGTAATAGAAAATGTAATTAATGAAATTAATACATTAGAGGATACCAGCGATGAAATTGACGCAGTAGACTTGGAAATCGAAGATTCACAAAGCGAGTGAGTGTTTATAGCTGTCATATTTGTTTTCTATTTTTATGTGTTTCATAACAGTAAATATATAAGCATACAGCATATCGGATGGAGTTCAATTGACTGTTGACATATCTCATACCTTTGGTGCATATCTTCGCTTATCTTACCACAATTTGGCTGAAACAAAAGCATGATAGCTCTCTCTTCTTCCCCTCTGCCCGCACCACACCATAAATTCAGTGCTCAAGTAACCATGTGCATATAGTAAAGGTATCATTAGCCAATGTGCTAAGACTACTGAGTCAAGACACTTGGGCTTTATGAAATGTCAGTGCCAAAAGAAGGCTTCATTTTAAAAACATGTTTATGAATTTTATACAAATTTATTTATTCCAATATTTATAAAGATAAATATACGTAAAACAAATTTTGTTTGTTTATTTTAATGGGAGTTAAAAACAAATGTATACAACATTTATGTCAGCTCATTCATTCTTCATGGCAAGTGTTTTAAAAGAATAGGTAGGTGAGGAAATAGGTAGTATAATTCTTTAATCCAGACTTGCTGGAATTTGACACAGTAAAACAATTTCCTTATGGGAAATGAACTGATGCTAAGTCCTTAAATTGTTCCACTTACCAAATTACTAGTAGGGCATGCTTTAAGTATCTACTGGTTGAATCACCAGTGGTTCCCTGATCTTCTCTGGATATCTTTATGGTCATCTGGTATTGGACTAGTAAATTTGGAGATTATGAACTATCAAATTTCATCATGTAATAGTATAAATTCTAAGTTAGCAAACCCATACCAGATAAGACTACAGATAATCACTGGTTAGTCATTAACAGCAAAAAAATGACAACAGATCCTTGAAACATATCCTGCCAGTAATTTTCACTGAAGCAATACGAGTGCTTGACATAAATTCATTTTCCGTAATTTAACATAACATGCCATAAAGCAGTTTAGAGACTGAATCTATTCCAAAATGAATTCAAATTCCATACTCTTTCCATCATATAATGACATTTGAAAAATTCAAGCCAATTATGAGGAAATGGCAATTATTTAAAATAAATTATATGGTTTAAAGACATTACCTAAGACCGGAGAGATGTGCACTCGCATGCGATACAAGTTAGATGGACACAGGATATGAATGACATTAGATGTACAGCACTGCTATCAAATGTGCAAAAGGTCAAGAGCAATAGAATGTAGTGCTCTGAGTGTTGCCTTGTCAAGGTGTAGTATGCCATTGAGCAAATGCGGCGCCTATCAGGCTGACAGCTTTCTCATCTCCAACTTATCATGCACAATAAGCATTACCATTCCCATCAATACATGTATGTCCTCTGCCACTTCACAAACTTTTATTCGAGAATCATATCATGGAATTTATCAATAACTTCCTTGGTAACCACATCTGCAGGGAGTCCTGGGTAATCCTCATCAAAAATGGATATTTGACCAAGTTTAAATTCATTATACCAATATATAACTGTTATCATAGAAGGTGAAGTGTGTGCATAAACAGCATCCAATTTCACTTTTATCTCATTGCAGGTTTTCCCATCTAAAAGTAAAAAGCAAATCATTGAACAATACTGCACTTTTTCCATTTTAGTAATGCGATGAACAACTTATTGAAATGTCTGTAAAATTCAAACTAACCTATGAATTGGAATCAAATTTGTTTTGACTATGTGTAACAAATGGCAATACATGATAACCAGACATCAGATCCCGTACACCTTAGCAATCAATGTACGCGCACAGGTACTATACAAGGCTAAGCGAGACATCAACAAACGTATGTGTCAACAAGTATACCAAAGCGCCGTGTGTGTACACTCCAGTACAGATACAAAATGTAACCTACGTTACAATATACTGTCGCAAACCTGATCGCGATAGCGTGGCTTATGCACACAAAGGAACTGATAGGCAGCACGGAGATAAAGAGTATGCCGGAACAAATAAAGATAGCACGAGATAAAGGACTTGCTGGCACAGATAGTTTATAATAGAAAATTCGAGTGTCATCTAGTGACAGAACATTCAATCTCTTGTTTATTCCAGAAACATCTAGTGATATCAGTGAGTTATATAAGAGATTGTGACACGCCAGTGGGGAGAGAAAAACAGCTGTAAGGAGAGACGTAAACAGGAGTTGTAACAAGAGTGTTGTAAACAGTGGAAGTTGAGTAAGCTGTTGTGGTCAATGACCTCGGTAGGTTGTAATAGTGTATGTGATGTAATTCTGCTACGAAAAGGATCAAACAGAGTGTATTTCTACGGAAATAAAGAACATTTTGAATTTCTGCAACTTGGACTTTTAATTCTACAAACGCACAAAGTCACAATACCATCCTCCTCATTGCATTCAATGTGGGGAATTACAGTGAACAACTATGTTCATTCGTAAATTGTTAAATGTGAATTTTCTGCACCTCTCACTGAAACAATATAAAAATATTGGGAGAAAGTTCCTTCAATGTTACATGACGTTAATGATGCATATGAGTAGTATAAATCAATTTCATGTGTTTGTCCGAGACTTAGTTTATTTCTTATGTTATGCAGCATTGAAAATCCAGTATTTTTGTGCTGAAAACTGGACAATTCATTTTTTGTTCTTTTGGTAGGTGGTGCATTCTATATATTGTTTATTTTTGCAGACACCTCCTCGACTGCTTTTAGACAGCTCGAAAGTACATTCTTCAAGCTGTTTAATGGTTGTTGATAATACCCAAACTTCTGATTTATAAAATGGAGATTGCCCAATAATTGTTGTGAAAGTAATGCTATTAACACAATATGTCCAACACCTTGTACTCCCTGGAAGACAGATCTACCTGTGTGGGGAGCAGTAGTTGTAATGAAACTAAAGCTACACGTTGCGAACCAGACTATCCCTGCATGTTGTGGGACTGACGTCAGCAGTTATATACTGCAAGACTAGTCAACTTCATATCCCATTAAAGGTGTACAGGTTCCAATGTCTGATAACACAAACTTCCTTTAGTAACAACTTATATTTTGAAACACAGATACTTATTGCACCGCCCTTGTACCCTTTTACTTCAACTCTTGGCTAAAATTACTGCAGAAACTGCAATTCATTGCCTTCAATGCAATAATTTAAAGTAAAACTTTGTGAAAGACAAGAAAATTCCATTGTCATATTTCGACAATACTGCCATTTGAGAGCTCAAGATGAAGTGTGAGTAGTAGGTAACTCAACCTAACCAACTTGAGACCTTCATGTTTTCTTTATGTTAATATAAAAGTTGTTCTGTATTCAGATGATGTGGATTGAAGTCTGGATATTCCAGCTTTGTTTCCTCAATTGTTACACATTCATATTCTTGTCAGTTCGTAGCTGAAGATGGAAGCAACAGCAATCCCAACAATTTAAAAAGTAAGTGAGGTTAAGTGTGTAACCTGACTCGTAAATTTGTATTATTATTACTACTACTAGCTGAGAGCACCAGAAACATTGCAGCAGTATTAAGTACAGTCTGTTAGGATTTTTATGCATATATTTTGTACCTGTACATTTTAAACACATACCTGGTATATCACCTCTTGAGAACATTTCACCAATCATTTCCACTTGACCAATGTAACTTTCAGTAAATTAATGTGATAACATTTTTAATTTTTCAATTCCTTTAACACATATACAGAAATAAACATTCATATTATATAACATTGACAACTAATTAATTTTAACAATAAGTTAGGCAATTTAATATATAACATATATCACAGAATGGGGAAAGATTTACAAGTGTTTAACAACAGAGAGCAAACGCAATAAGTAATTTAGACAACTTAGGGTGTTACATCTCTGTGTTATTTTGCTAGACAGTAATTATTCATAAATATATTAAATATAAAAGAGCAACAAAAATATATGTACAAAAGGACTGTAAAATGCAGCACTGAGTATTCGTATATTGCAGCTAATAATCACGACTGCATTTGTTCGTTGCCTCCTAGCGTCAGACTGGTAATATCTTTTACAATCATCTCGGCTATCTGCCATGCCATTTCTTCTTTGGCCTGCAAAATAAAACATCATTTCTTCAAGCGTTATGTAACTGCTTGCATCGGCAATATTTAAAAACGTTCTTAGCATGGACCAACTGGCAACTTCAGATTTATCTATTACAGTTTAAAGACTGGTATACAATAACCAAAAACTAAATCTTATCCATAAGTGTGGCATATTAGACCTATCACTCTTCACTATTGAAATTATTCAAGGTGGCTATGATATTAAACATCTGCTTGAGCAGTTCTATGTTGTGAAAATGAAACTAGAAAAATTTCCAGCAAATGTTCATCCTGACTCCCTGACAAGGGAACTGTCACTGTGCTCACACCTGTATGCCCTTGAGAGTTTGATGACGTAATCTATTTATTTATTTATTTATTTATTTATTTATTTAGCATTTAATTTCTATAGAGAAATATTTGCTTATTCAAGATACAGTACAAACAATACAAATTGGAAATACAGAAAATACAGCATTAATCAATTCTGCATGCAATAATCAGATTAAATAGTACCAAAGTCAGCAAATACAGAAAACTTACATGAATTGACAACCATTAGTATCATAAAATTATTCTCATGTAATCATTTACTCCACTTAATCTGGTCTCTAAAATATTCAAAGAACTCTTGAGTACTATAGAAGCACTGATTTATTAAAAATGATTTCACATCTCTTCTGAATCTTTTCTTATCATTGTTTTTGATTTTCTTTGTGATTAGGTTATACATGTGAACCCCTTCATGTAGTACTGAGTTAAGTTTTTTATTTGATCTTGATCCCAGTATATGTAATTTTGTACTATTCCTAGTATAATGTTTATGTATAGTGTTATTTATTTGAACGTATTGCATGTTGTTATTTATAAAGCATACAGTTTCTAAGATATACAAACATGGCAGAGTTAGTATATTATTTTCCTTAAAATATTTCCTACAATGAGTCCCTTTACTTAGATTAAACATTCTTCTTATTGAGATTTAACTGTATTGGAACACCACAGTGAAGCTAAATAATTATTTATTTTTAGATGAGTCGTATTTATTACACATCTGCTTCACTTTTGTATCTATTTTGAGGACATGTTTCGCAAATCATCGTTTGCATCTTCTGCTCTTATGCGACTAAAGCTTGATCCAGTGGTGTGGGTAATTCTGGAGTTGCTGCTGCCATCTGTTGATTTAGTGATGAACTTAAATGTGGGATTCTCTTCTGGCAGGATTTCAAAGTTCATTAGTTGGTTTTTATGTTTTTCTATGTATATTCTCTCCCATATGACGAGTTCACTATATTTTTGTACGTATTTTAGTAATTTGGTGCTATCTTCAATTTCATGATTTTCAGACCAGAAATGAGCTGCTATTGCGGACTTATCAATATTTTTGTATCTTAAGTGCCTGAAGTGTTCTTTCTTTCTAGTGCCTATGTTTCTTTATGTCCTCCCTATGTAAATTTTTTCACAGTCTTTACACTTAATCTTGTAAATGCCTGACTTTTCCTCTGGTTTTATCTTATCAGTATTATTACTGTGAAGTAGGTTTTTAATGTTGTAATTGTTTTTTGGTGCCAATGTTATATTGTATTTCTTGAATATTTTTTGGAAGTTTTTTGTGGCCCAGGGGTGGTAAGTAAATTTAGCAAATCTAATTTCTTGTTTTATTGGTGTGACAGCTGTGATCTGTTTTAATCTCTTTTGAAGTTTGAATAATTTTAGTTTTTTATCTACAAGGTTTTTTCCATATCCATTTTTAATTGCAGTTTTTAAGATTTGATGGTATTCATTTTGATATTCTTGCTGGCTGAGGGGTAAATTTACTAATCTGTGTGTGAGACTGTTGATGGTGGCATGTTTGTGTGGAATTGGGTTGAAACTATTTGCTTTGATGTAATTATCTGTGTGTGTTGCTCTTCTATGGATACCAAATTCTAGTTTTTCATTGCTTTTTTTGATTTTAAGGTCCAAAAAAGGTAGAGTACAGTCCTCTTCAGTTTCCACTGTGAATTGTATGCTGGGTTCTTGCAGGTTGAGTAGTTTCAAAGCATCATCTATTTTTTTGTAGGGCACTGTTGCAAAGATGTCGTCTACGCATCTGTACCATGTTTTAAAAATATGAGGGAAGGCTTTAGTTATATGTGTTTCAAAAAAGCTCATGTATAGATTGGGCTAGTCCTGAAATTTGTTTATAATATTTCCCATCGAAGACAAAATAATTTTGATGTATACATATTTCAGTCATTGCCAAATATTCTTCTATTGCATTGGCATCTAGGTTTATAGAATTTAGCCATTATTTTAGTTGAATCAAAAGTTTGTCTAATGGAATGCTAGGGAAAGAGGGAGCGGACATCAAAGGATACTAAAGTGTCATGAGGTTTTAGTTTAAGATTTTTAATTTTTTCTACCAGGTCTAAAGAGTTTTTTATGCTAAGAGTATGGAATTGTGGAAAGGACTGAATTTTTTTTTTTTTTGCCGGAAGGTAAGTAGGAGTGTTTATATTATTTACAATGGGTCTCATGGGTATGTTGGGTTTATGTATTTTAGGCAAACCATATAGTCTTGCTTTCATTGTTTGACCACGCGGTAAGAAATCAATGAGTAAGATGCCTTTCCTGTCCCAGAACACTCCATCCCGTCTTGAGACCACAGGACCAGATGGGGGGGGGGGGGGCCTTGTTAGTCACTAGGCTTTGCCCTTTGGAAAGCCCCAACTTACACTACAACTTACACTAATCGAGTATCAGCTGAGGATAGGAGCAAGAGCTCTTGAAACATGTCCTGTGAATAAACAGTGTGAGTGAAGCAATGTGTCAATATCTTCTCGATTCACTTTTGTACTAATTTGTGCTTCACTGTCCCTACACTTCTTTCAAGTTTATACTTAAACAACACTTACTTTTAAATTTCCTGGAACAACTTTTGGAGGCTACTTTACTCCATTGTCAATCGAACATCGACTGATAATGGAGGAATGTAGCCTCCAAAAGTTGTTCCAGGAAATTTAAAAGTAAGTGTTGTTTAATTTCATTAATTGACTCACCCTTAAATTTAATTTATTAAATCAACACTATTTTCAACACTTCCATGAAAGAAAATTATAGTTTTATTTGGTTCCTGAGAATGTCCAGTTGTCACTACTTTTAGACATAATTAAACATTCATAAAATAACTGCAAATGTTCAGAACACATACACAGATACATGGTATCAAACACATGTTAACCAAGGCAAATTGCTACAAATAGGATGCAAAGGAACTTGCCAGCACACAATCTCTAACTGTTGTATAAAAAAATAACAAGAGCAGCAACATATATGAAGGTATTCTGTTTATGCAGCATTAGCAGAAGATATGCATAACTTGCTTGCCTGCAGTCATCCTAAACATGTGTTAGAATAATTCCTTTCATGGAAGTGTTGAAAACAGTGTTGTAATAAATTAAATTTAAAGGAAGTCGATTAATGACATTAAACAACACTTACTTTCAAATTTCCCGGAGTATGTTACAGAGGCTATTTGTTTCCAATGTCCGGTTGACAATGGAGGAAAATAGCTTCTGAAACATGTTCCGGGAAATTTGAAAGTAAGTGTTGTTTAATGTCATTAATCGACTCTCTTTAAATTTAAAGTGTTAGAATATCAGCAACCAAGGTTTAGCATCTAACATTGTCATGGAAACATCAACTCTAATTGGTCTTTCTAATTGTTGCTATGACAACCATTATAACGTACCCATCCCCTTCCAAAGTGTTCTTCATGTGGTTAGTAAACATCAATCACTTTCCAGATTGGCAACTAGTGTGCTTAGTGAAGTTTAGCATTTCTAATCCAAACCATCTTTATAAAGTACAATTACATCACAGTTTCTAATACTTCTACTCAACTGTAATGACTTTGGAATTAAAATTATGAATTATATTGATCAATCATACCTTATCCTCTTCCATGTTTACCAACTTCTTCACAACTTTAGTTATGCGGGATTCTGTAAGACAAAGAGATAAAGGGTGAATCACATGAATTTGTTCTACCCATTGTAACTTACTATCATATTCTATAAATTATTAATAAACAAGCTTTTGCTAATTCCTTGATAAATGTCAGTTAGAAGTGTTTTGGTACAAATTTTGTTGCACTATAAGCTGTCCTTGATGATGCATATACTTTGCATAGGCTGATGTAATCTTTCTACAGTGGATTGCTTAAAAATCAAACCAACAATAAAAAGGCCAATTCTCATACATATTATTACATTTTAATCATTAAAGCCATTACTGATAAGATAAAAATATTAATTTTTTACCCATATAAAGAGTTTTATATCTTGCCTCACAAAACATAGGAATGCACACACAGGAATATCAAAGTAAATAACTGGGTCCTTTACACTTGCATTAGAAACTTAACACAGTATATAGAAATGTAGCACTAGAAGGGACATATCAATCCCAGTAAGTTGGAGGAAGGAAACATGCATACAATAATAAATTAAAGTCCAATATTAAACTTTCATATATAAACTAAAGCAAATGTAAGGCTTGCAAGCAAGTTTACTTAACATGCCCAATAACTGTAGAACCAAACAAATTGTTGCGTCAGCTTCATATGCTACTCAGATAATGTACTCATCAGTAAAGTGGTATGGTCCTTGCAGAAAAACGTCCACATAATTTACCTGGCTGTACTAGTTGTGATAATCTGCTCGTATTAATCTAAGCATAATTGCAAATATTGTAAATAAACTTAAGTTGTTCAACACCAGAGAGACTGTCTCCTTCACTGAGGAAGCTTAGAATGAATGTTGCACTTTTCTTTATGCAAGTTCTGTTTGCTTTGATGTTTTTTCATTTAAAACTGTCCTCTTGCTACTCATTTTAAGGTTGACTTACCGCTGAATGTTAATGCTTTCTCTTAAAATAATAAAAGCTATTGTGTGAGCACATTCTGTCTGAGCATAAAAATTTTGAATCCTTCTTCTATGACACATTTGTCAAAGTGAACTAGATCTATTACTCATTTCAGAATGCAGTGCTTTTTACCTGGATTCCAAAGGCGTGCTCTGATTTTCATTTTGTTTGCATTCTTTAACAATTCTTTCTGACACTCCTGCATCATCTGATATCACTTTAGGTTTTCAAATCTTTTTGAAAAAAATCTGATGTAACCTGTTCTTTGCTTTTAGCTTCTTTCTTGATGTATGCACATAATTTGAAACAATTTTTTGACTCTGACTATGTCATGTTTTGGATCCTAATTTACAAAGCACACAGATGGCATAATTAATGTATGCAATGATCAATGTGAGAAAAGAAAATGTAAATTAGCAAGGACTGTGCCTCAGATCCAGACGACATCATTACCTTCCCTCTCTCCACCCACCTACAGCGTGTGATTTCATTCTCAGTATTATGAGTAGCTGAAACAGACAAGTAAAACTCAAGTCTTTAGTTGATACCAACACTTTTTTTTAAATTGTTGGCAATTTCACTGTAAAAATCTCCTTGTAACTTATACTGGTTGCACTTGGCTTTACTACCTGATGGAACAATGTGACCTTAAAACATCCCAAATAAGACTAAATGTTATACGAAGGGGCATGCCTTTTTATGGGAGAAAAATCTGAAAGCTGATCAGTCATAAAATTCTCTAAGGAGTACTGTATATAAGGTATCAATATTTGCAGATATTTATTTACCTTCTTTCCTATCAGGTTCTGGTTCCACATCTGTTTCAAACCGACCCATTTCACTTATCCTCCCAAAACTTAGGCCACTGAAATAAATAACATAGTATGTAGAATATTAATCTTGCCTTATTTTCCACATTAAACATGGAAACTGCTACAATATAATAAAAGTACAGATCTGTGCAACAATCAGAGAACTCTCTCATGCATTACAAGTTCATAGGTATGTCTTATCTATTACTGAAATCAGTGCTTCTTATTTTTGAGATAATTAACATTTGCCTGGAAATGATGATGATGATGATGATGATGATGATGACGACGACAATAATACTTTATTCACCCTTCAGTAATTTCAGTAATTGCAGTAATTACATATGCTTTGTAAAAAAAATTAAAATTTCATAAATAAACTACAATACTTGGTAACCAACTTCACTTATTTATTGGAAAAACCAAAAGAAATTTAGAAACAAGAGCAAAGGAACACTTTAGGAACATAAAATATAAACAATTAGAAAAATCAGCAGTTGCCACGCATTTTTGGGAAAAAAGTAACAACATAAATCCAGATCCAAAACTACTAAAACATACAACAGGAAAACAAGAACTATCCACATGGGAACAAATCTTCATTTCAAAAAATAGGAAAAAAGTATTAAATTTCGACATCCCCCAGAAAGATTTGTTCAACAAGTTCCTCGAACTGCCACCAGAGGAGACCTATGACAAAATATCGTCAACTACACCAATGAGAACCAGTCGATGGCCGGTTGAGGATGGAGGCAAAGTCTCTGAAACATGTTCCGGAAAAATTTAAAAGTAAGTGTTGTTTAGTGTCATTAATCGACTCCCTTTAAATTTAATTCATTTATTTGTTTTAAAATTGTTGAATCCTCTGGGACTGATTTCGTAATATTTTCATCATAGCCTCAGTCAAAATTTGTGAAGTTTGTTTTGTAACACTAATTCAATTACACTTTGTTATGAGGGAGTAGTAGTGGTAGCTGCAGATGCAGCGAAACTGTCTCTGAGGAAACTCTGAGTTGCCACTGAAGATGTCTACCGCAGATGTGGACGAAACGTTTGGACGTTCTTATGCCAACAGACCACGGCAAAAGAGCCCGGAAATAATTACTTATAATATTGACTCCAGCCGTGAAAGCTTACCTTCTCTCATATTTTGTTTAGGTTCACATGGTTTTTAAAAAAATACATTTCTGTTATCTTGATGACAAATTTTTGGGTAGAAGTTAATACTTCCTGTAGCTACCATAAGTAGTAGGAAAAGCAAAACCATCCCATAAGAGACAGCATGAAATGAGTTCATGCGTCTCAAGCTTCTGTAAACAAATTTTGGACCAAAGAACAACATTACCAAGATGGTTGTACCTTTTATGTCTCCTCTTCCAGAGCGAATCAGGATCATACAGTTGTCGCGAGTCGATGCTCATCTCTCTGTCATCCATGTTACGAATGATCTTGCGAGGTGGAGCACTGTCCTCCATGGCCAGCAGTGTATTGTGTATTGAAATGCTACATTCGCTGCCACACTCACTTCTACATTCCGAACCTGAGACATATACACACACACACATTGGTATCATTCTCATTAATGAGTTCTCTTTTCTCTTCAGAGTATTGCTTTACAACATATCTGACAAGTTCTACAACAATGAACTTACTGAAAACCATCTCTCTCATAACAATAGTTAAAACTGGCTTCTCAATAAAAGTAGTTTTTAATTTACAGTTCGTAGTTGACTGATGATGAAAACAATCTGTTTTTGAAATCGAACTCCATTAGAAAGAAGAATTAACACCATTTTCTTAAGATAAGTGAAGCCTTTTGTCATTAATATTTATATTTGTGTAATAATGTTAAATAATTTTCATCCTGCACAGAGGTTTCCGTTTCAAAAAATTCTCTCTTTCCATAAATTTTTGTTTTACAAAATAATAAAAATGTTACCTGATTTTTTGTTTCTCGTTAGCAGAGATGGACTTGCTTGAATGGTGTTGATAAGTTCAGAAAGGTACTTAAAATAAAGTTCTGAAGACAAAAACGGCTTCAGGTAATTCTGTAAGAAAAAAATTAATAACATATTTAACTTTGCAAATTTGTATGTACTCTTATTTAAAAATTACTTTCTTAAAGAAATATTGACACTTTGTACGCATAATCATATGGTATGAATCAAAATATGAATTAGAACATTTGGATTAAATTACGAGGGTGGGTCAAAAAGCAATGCCTCCTATTTTTTTTTTTCTCTTTTAACTGCCAAGAAAATTGAATCCAATTCACATAGCTTGTAAACTACAATATTGACGATTAATTTGTCACTATTCAATATAATCTCTGTCCTTTTTCACAGTTTTGATCCACCTTTTAACTAGAGCATGTATTCCAATGTGGTAAACCACACGGTCTTGCTTCCTAAGCCTTTGACGCACGGACATTTTCACAGCCTCATCTTCAAAATGAATCCCACGATGAGCTTCCTTTAGTGGCCCGAACAGATGGAAGTCTGATGGTGCCAGGTCAGGGAGGTAAGACTTGCCATCCCAATTTCTCAATTTCTGCAGTGGTGTAACGGCTGGTGTGTGGTCTTGCATTGTCATGCAAAAGAAGAACATCCGCCATAGTTTTTGTTGGGCGAACTCGGCAAAGACGTGCTTTCAGCTTTTTGAGAGTTCTGACGAATTGGACAGAATTTATTGTGCATCCCTGCTCCAAAAAATCAATCATAAGCACACCCTCTGCATCCTAAAACACTGTCGCCATAACTTTCCCTGCCGACTGCTGAGTTTTGAATTTTTTTTTTCTTCGGTGATGTGTGATGCCATTCCATTGACTGCCTCTTTGATTCAGGTTAAAAAAAACTTAACCCATGTTTCGTATCCAGTAACAATTTTTTTCAGAAATTCCTCTCTCTTCAAATTGAAGCGCTGCAAGTGTTTGCAGGCTATTGTTTTCCTTGTTTCTTTGTTTCGGGCGGTTAACATTCTTGGTACCCAACGTGAACAAACTTTTGAGTAACCCGGTTGTTGAATAATCGTCATCACACTGCCTTTACTGAGGGAGGTAATGCGACACAATTCACCTGTTGTTACCCGGCAATCACCACGAATGACACTGACTCACTGAATTTTGCATGGAGTCACTGCAGTCACCGGCCTGCCGCTTCGCTTTTCATCTGCCAATGGTGTTTGCCCTTCAGCTTCGTTACAGTGACGAACCCACCGTCTAACAATGCTGACGTCCACCGTTGCATCACCATACACATTTTTTAGCCTTTTGTGAATGCGAATTGGCGTTTCACCTTCCGCAGTCAAAAATTCAATCACAGAACGCTGTCTAATACGAATGACGATGTCAGCCATTTTGCAAGAGGATGCAGTGCTGCCACCTGTTGACTTAGGAAGTTACTACTGCAGGGGATTGGAGAAGAAGGTTTGAGGAATTGCGCCAAATTCAAAGTTTTCACATAACTTACTTATTTAAGAAAAAAAAATAGGAGGCATTACTTTTTGATCCACCCTCGTATATTAATTATATTCTTTAGACAAACTATATTTCTGTTTATTTTCTAGGTATCAATGGCACCAATAACCAAGTACTTTTTGTAACATTAATCTTCAATATTTAAGGCAACGCACTATTGAACTTTGGTTGAAAATACTCAATTTTCAACTGAGCAGAGGTAGTAATGTCAACATGAGCTGAGGATGTTAGAAAGGTCGTAACAAAACATGTTCTCGCTAAACACTAGCAATATATGGAGCATTGAGTTGAGTACAAGTTCGACTCAAAATTATATCAATTTTGTGCTTCACTGTATCAGAGTCCTTACTCATACGAATATTGTTATTTTAAAATTAACAAATTGTAATAAATATTAGTGACTAAAACTGTCAATAGCTTCAGATTTTTAGTTTTGTCATTCCTAGTTTGAATCCTGGCTTCAACCAGAGGTATAGTCTCTACATTAGCTTGTATGAGAATTATTCAAGTTTCTGAAACAACTTATGAAAAAGGAAGGAAGTAAGGTTTCAGGGCGCAAAACCACTAAGGTCATTAGTGCCCAGTACAGGAATGGTGTAAAATTAGTATTAGTTTAAAATCCTTTCATGGAAGTGTTGAAAACAGTGTTGTTGTATAAATTAAATTAATTAGGAGTCGATTAATGACACAAAACAACACTTACTTTTAAATTTTCCCGGAACCGGTTTCTGAGGCCTTCCCTCTATCTTCAGCCGATGTCCGGCTGAAGATAGAGGGAAGGCCTCAGAAACCGGTTCCGGGAAAATTTAAAAGTAAGTGTTGTTTTGTGTCATTAATCGACTCCTAATTAACTTAGTATTAGTTTATTTCAATCATACAATATACACAGTTGGTGTTATTGAAGATCACGTCAGAAGCAATTATAATGGATAAGATACAAATGATTACAATGATACAATTAGTGGTACTTGACATATCAATATTAATAAATGGTAATTAATAATTATGATAAAATAATAATAAGAATAAGAATTTAAAATAATGCACACAAAACCAGGTGTAAGTTATACAGAACATATTACTGAATACAAATAATTGTTGTGCATCACTGATAACAAAACAACCAGTTAACAAAGAGGAAAAGTACATAAGTAGGATACTTCTAAATCTATGCAAGTTATAACCATTTCAGAACAAAAATGACAATTTAAATTTGTATCATAATCAAAAGATGAAAACTAAGAAGTTAAAATGCAGCAAAAAAGAATGGTCCGGATACACTAAAACACTGCTATGAGTAAAACACAACTAGATAAAGGCTAAAACAATACGCAGGGCCGTAGAATAGGACAAACATAAAAATACAGGTGTTAAAAGTGATAAAATCCAATAGCAGAAGCACAGAATGAGGTAATATCTGGAAGATCACACCAATTCATCGGGTAAAAGCTAAAACATGTTCCACAGCTCTTGAGTCATCTACTAATATGCCGGGCAAGTCAGCGGCCATGTGCAAGGAAACACGAACTGGAGCTAAAATGGTACAATGTTCCAGAACATGCCGGACAGTCAATGGTGCGCCACAACGAGAACTAAGTGGAGCCGATTCTCTGTGCAACAAATGACCATTGCTAAAAGAGCAGTTCCCAATATGTAGTCTGCATAACACGACCTCCTCCATATGGCATAGATGGGAGGATGTTTTCCAGATAGAGGGAAGTGGTTTTATGGTGCGCAATTTTATCCCTGAAATAGCGGACCAACATACAGCCCAATGGGAAAGAACACACTGCCAGAGATAACGTTTACAATCCTCCACAGGGAAAGAATGGGTAAAATACCTGTACGTTAAAATGGCAGACTTTGCGATGGCATCCGCTGCTTCATTCCTTGGAATACTCACATGACCAGGGACCCATGCAAGACCTAAACGAATGCCAGCGGTCACCAACTGGTGGACAAAATTGTGCACACATTGTACAATTGGATGATGGGTGTACAATGAACGAATGCTCTACAGAGCACTCAAGGAATCCGTGCACAAGAGACAATGCTGAAATCTACACTGGTGAATAAAAGAAAGAGCTCTTTCAAGGGCAACCAGTTCTGAGGTAAAAATGGAGTACTGCTTGTGAAGACGAAAACTAAAACTCTCAACACCAAACACAAAAGCACATCCTATCCTACAATCATCCTTAAAGCCGTCAGTGTAAATAAACAGTGAGTCCTCAACCTGAGACTGCAGCTCAATGAAAGCAGCACAAAGAACTTGGGAAGGAGTGGAGGACTTGGGAGTATTCGGCAACCCAAGATGATAAGAAGGCTTGGGGTGCAATCTAGAGGGGAAACGAGTTTCTTCCCTGGGAAGAACAGCCGGTAGCTCGACAGCCAAGTCCTCAGCAACCTTGCGAAACTGTACCCCTGAGGGAAGAAGGGCACGGGAACAAACAATCCAAAGAATCGTTAAAAAGGGAATCAAAAGTAGGCTGTTGGGGCATACTGGCCAAATTGTGCAGCGCAGTATGTCACACCAATAAGACAAAGGAGGTTCGCCAGCCTCAGCACAAAGATTCAAAACTGGGCTGGTATGAAATGCACCAGTTGCTAGCCGGATACCTTTATGGTGGATGGTATCCAAGCGACGGAGGATAGAAGACCATGCAGAGGAATACACAACACAACCATAATCAAGTGTGGGGCAAACCAGCAATCGATAGAGGTGAAACAAAATAGTATGATTGGCTCCCCAGGATGTGCCACTTAAAACAAAAAATGGAGAGAGAATGTTCACACCGTAGTTAGACTGAAAAATTCAAAACCACAGCCAAGATCTAACCATGGATCTCCTGATCTACGTCCAGTTGCTCTTAACCAATGAGCTATCTTAGACAATAACTGGATGGAGACTGGTAGATCTGTGATTCAAATCCCGGCTATGGCACTGAATTTTTCAGTCTGACTCTACCCATGCAAACCTTGCCTTACACATGACTAGTATGGAAGAATGATTAATTTCCATCAATTAACTTATGAGAACTTTGAAGAACTTTTGATATGTGGCAGTGACTTGGATATTCATAGGGCAGTAGTGAAAATGCAGGTATTAGTGTCGAGAGATGTTATGAAGTTCCTGTAACAACTGCGACACAAAACGACATGTACATCTACAGCTTTGAACCTGACTTACAACTGACAATCAACCAACTGATATTTTTCTAACACTTTTTACTGCAGATTTTGCAGGGCTCTTAGTTTCTGAAACATACATATAAAACATATATATCTAAACGTCAGACAATAAAGGCAAATTAGGATCTAAATGTAGGATTCAGATGTAACACAATCAGATTTACAGGTTACTTGGCATGCTTATTTCTACATCTATATATGTCCATATTGGCAAAGAGGTTAACTATTTTATTTCTACATAAAGTCATGAATATTGTGCAATAGTTATTTTCTTCTTTGTGTTGCTAACTGTAGATGTAAATTATTTATGGATATATCATATACTTTTATCATTTTTTCATGAAGTACTCTTAATACACTGACCACTCCCAATTTTCTCAATGTGTATTCTAAAATTCTTGTAAATTTACTATAGACAAGTCACTTGTTTATACAAATACTGTATACAATTTTCTTACCTTTTCCAAAACCCTGAATACAATATCTGCAGGGATTTTGAAGCACTCTGGCAGAGGACCTCCTTCACGACAAATGTTCTGCTCTATTGAGAAGCGTATCTTATCACTAAACCCTAGTGGTGATGTTGCTTGCAATGAGAAATATCTGAAACATGAGCATTGCTTCCAATTAATTTGTCAGATATTGAAATTAAGAATCTAGTAATAGCTTAACTCTCCTGTTATGTCAAGGAATTATTTACAATTCTCTCTAGAACATACAAAAAAGACAATAAATAAAAGTGCACCTCCAACACTGTTATCACATTTTTCAAGTATATTGTTTAGTTTCTCAAGCCTAGTCCTAGAAAAAAATAAATTGAAAAAACTACTTGTAGTTAGTTTTTAACACTTTGTCACTTACATTTTTATATCATTAAGGGACAAGTTTTGGAAGCATTGCATCCATTATCAACTTCGATGGTCCGACCATCATCTATTGTTGTCTGCTCTCTTCTCTCGGGCGGTAGAACTATGAACTTTTTTGTCAAATTATCTACTGGTGGGATTTCAAAGTTCATTATGCAGTCCTTATTTTTACATATTAATATTTCTCCTAAATTGTCTGTTTGTTTTGGTATATCACCCCTTTTAGTAATTTTTTATTTAGGTCACGGTCATGGTTTTTGTTCCAAAAATGAAATGCTACTACTAACTTATCTTCTTGTTTACTCTTATTTCTTGCACTTCTTGAAATAATAATATAAAAATGTAAGTAATGAAGTGTTAAAAAACAACTACAAATATTTTTTTCAATTAATTTTGACGTCACTGTTACTAAATTCCTCCAATCACGCATAACACTTAACGTAGTTGATATATTAACATCACTGTCAAATCCATTAATAAATAAGATATAGTAATGAAAGACTACTCTCAGATTATTTACTGACAAAAAATGGTGGAGAAATATGTTCATGTATACTCTAAGGAGGAATGTTAATATACAGACTATGTACTCCATGCAAGGGTCATCTTTAACTTCTGTCTGGCAATTTTTAAACTTCATAAATATTAAAAGCAGAAGCATTAACAGTGAAGTATTCTTCATTTTTGAGTTTGATTTATGAGTCACTATGTTTACACTCACTTGTTGTTGTATAATTGAAACGTTCTCAAGATCATTCGATCTCATCCTCAGCTGTTTGGTGAGTCACATATACATACTATGTTGTTATACAATATTGTCACCCAGGCACGGCCAACTGACGGCTGAGTGAGGGCCGAGAAGTACTAGGCCACACCCACCCATTTATCTTGTAGCGCCAACTGAAGGGATTGCAGGCAACTGTGCCATCTCTTTCCCCTCCCCCTGAGTTCTCGAACATCCAGGATATTTCATCTAACCCGGAACCTTCTAGATAGGTCAGTTGGTCTTATATAAGCGACGCATCGGGCCAGAGAAGAGCTCAGTTCAGTTCTTGTCGAGCAGTCATGAGGAACGCCCAGTGAGGGAACGGACTGTGTACGTGCATCGGAGCAGTGTACGTAACTGCGTGCAGTGGACCTGTGACAGACGAACTGGTGAATTTTAATTGTGTGCATTACGTAATTCTGTGTAATCGGCAAGTGTTCAACTGTAATTCGGTGGAAATAAAGAACATTTTTGAGTGGTGCAATTGGACTTTTAATTTCACGAACCCACAAAGTCACAATATACAACATATAATAAGTGAAGTTGAGTGTAAACATAGTGACTCATAAATCAAACTCAAAAATTTTTAAACTGCTTGAACCATTCGTAACACTGAGTATGGCTTTAGCACTCATCACTGTAGGCTTTCTCCATAATTTGGTATGTCTCTGTAAAGGTTTTCTTGAGTTTCACACCAAATTTAATGCAGATGAATTGCTGCTTTAGCTCTGCCATCTGGAAATTTGCAAACTGTACAACATAACGTTCTACTGAACAACAGTTGAGATGCACAATAATGAAACAGTTACACATTAAACACAGGCGTGTCAGGGATGCCAAACACATTTTGCTCCAACACTCCATTGGCACAAAGCTATGAATGTTCTCAAATTTTTGGAACAGACCTCTTATGTGAATTTTGTTTTTACTAATGCATACTTCAGATTTGTTAGGAAATAAAACTGTTCTAATTCAATAATGTACCTACTTTTCATATAAAACAATGGCATCATTTTGAGCTTCTGTGGCATCATAGTCTTTCTTTTGTTTGAGATGTTGTTCAAAGTTGAGAGCTGCCAGCCAGAACTCCAGAAGGTTTTGATTGCCTTCCTGCTCCATATACTGTAAGTAAGAACAAACTCATAGCAACTTTTGTTCAAAAGTTTCTTGGAAACAATTCACTTTAATTCTTACTTCTAGAGCAGATCTGTTTAACCTTTGTAAGTGACAGATTTTTCCACTATAAAAATATCTTAAAAGAGAAAATTCAATAATAAATTTATATTCTGCAATACAGAAATAAAAACTACCACACTTAAAAGAAAACTGCCAAATAAAAGTTAATTTGTAATTTACTTAAGATGAGTTGGTACTAGTAACACTAACATCACTTTTCTTAACTCTCTGTTAACATGTTTCAGGAGCATGTGTTCCATCTTCCGAACACATCAACATCAGGCTGATCACTCTATAACTCCGAAATTGCAAAAATTTTTGAGTCATATTTTCGAGACTAACAGCCTATCTTGAAAAATGCAATATAATGGAAAACTTCCAGCATGGCGTTCATAAAAACAGATCCACCATTACTGCTGTCAGTCACTTCATTCAAGTAATTGTAGAAAAGATTCAAAGTAACAACAAGGTTAGTACACTATTTTTCTATTTATCCAAAGCCTTTGACTGTGTGGATCACAATATTCTTTTAAATAAGTTAGACAGATATGGAGTTAGAGGCCTCACCAAAGAGTTAATTAGAAGTTACTTAATTGGCAGAAAATAAAAGACTAAAATTGCCCATAAGAATGGCAAGTTTGTTCAAAATATAGAATCCAAAATAGAAACAGTTAAATATGGGGTACCCCAAGCCACAGTGCTAGGTCCATTATTGTTTATACTTTATGTCAATGATATGCCTCCTAAAAATAGTGTCATTGTTACTTATGCTGATGATACTGCAGCAATTTGCTGGGAAAAAACAGACGAAGAATTACTTAAAAATATGAAGAAATCTACCTCCACACTTCTTAATTATTTTGAATCTTTAAATTTGAAATGTCATGTCCAAAAGACAACAATAATGAGATTCAGTAGATCAATTAAAAATTTAAACAATGTTAGTATACAAGTTGGGAATACACTAGTTCAAAATGTTAACACACACAAATTTCAAGGTCTTCAGTTAAAATGGACAGAACACATTGATTGTGTATGTAATGTTATCAGTAGATCAATATATTTACTGAGATATTTCCAAATATTATGGTGATGTTCAAATGCTGAAATTGATATACTTTGGATGTATATATCCTCATCTAACATATGGTATAGAAATATGGGGGGGGGGGGGGGTGCTGCTAAAACCAAGATGAATAAACTTTTTATTTTGCAAAAGAAAAGCATCAGATTTATATATACGTGACAATGCGGGAATCATGCAGAACTGCCTGTACATAACAAAACAACCATTAATAAGAAACAGTCAAGTACACAACCATAACACAAGAAATAACTTTAACCACTTTAGATCAAATACAAGTTTCATGGAAAAGGATGTCAATACAAGAGGGGCAATCTTATTTAATAGATTACCAGTAGCTTTAAAATATTTGGTTAACACCTCAAAAACATATTTTAAATATAAGTTAAAAGAGTATTTAATTAATAAATGTTTGTATAATTTAGATGATTTATAGCCAGTGTATTAAGTGTATGTATATATGTATGCATTATGTATTAAGTATATGACTTGTCCAATGTCAACTGTGCAATGTACAAATTTTTTCTTTTGTGTTTCTGTTTTCTTTTGTATTTTGTATTTCTGTTTTTTTTTGATGATGCTATGAATTACTTTGTAATTTTTACAGCAGATAATAAATAAATGAATGAATCACATTAGCCTAGCCCAAACAACAAATTTAGCATATAGAAATTCAAAGTATAAAATTGAAAGAAGTGTAGAGACAGTGAAGCACAACTAAGCACAAAAGTGAATCGAGAAGATATTGTGACTTTGTGGGTTCGTGAAATTAAAAGTCCGATTGCACCACTCAAAAATGTTCTTTATTTCCACCGAATTACAGTTGAACACTTGCCTGGTTTCCGTGAATCACCGCGGAGATTCCAGATGGCAGGCGAAGGAGGAATGTTCTGGATGTTCTGGCGAGCCATCTCGTGCATGTCGTGGAGATGGTCCACCAAGTTCTCCACATACTCGGTCGCTGGCTGTTTCGCTTCCGGAGGGCTTCCAAAAGCCAGGTCACAAGGGAGGCGTAACTCTCGGCCGAACATTAAGCTGGCTGGCCTCATCCCAGTTGTGTCGTGTGTAGACGAGCGGTAGGCCAGCAAGAACAGTGGCACCTTGACGTCCCAGTCTCGCTGATGGCTGGCCACGACCTTCCTCAGTTGTTCCTCTAAGGTCTTGATGTATCTTTCGACCATGCCATCCGACTGGGGATGTAGAGGCGTCGTGCCGGTCTTATTCACCCCAAGCCTTTGTAGTGCCTCCTTCATTAGGTTGGACTCAAAGTTGGTACCCTGGTCTCTGTGTAGCTCTAACGAAACCCCAAATGGACAGAACACTTGCTCCACGAGGCAGTCTGTGATTGTCTTTGCCTCTTGGTTTGGGATGGCATACACCTCCGGCCACTTGGTGAAGTAGTCCACGACCACCATTAGGTACTTGTTGCCTCGGTCAGAAACTGGGAACGGTCCAGCAATGTCAACGGCGATCCATTCGAATGGCGCTCCGACGTTGTACTGCTGCATGCGACCCTGGCTCCTACTCTGGGGGCCACGACTCGCCGTGCACACGTGACACTGACGGCACCATCTCTCAGCATCTGCTCGGAGTCTCAGCCAGTAGTAGCGCTGCCGTAGTTTGTCAATCGTTCGGTTCGCTCCCAGGTGTCCTCCTGAAGTACCGGCGTGCACTCCCTCCAAGACTTCCGGGACCTTACTCCGGGGAAGTACCAACTGTTCTCTCTGCATCTTCCCATCGGGTGACTCCCATACCCGGAACAGCACACCCTCTCTGGTCTTCAACGAGTCCCATTGGGCCCTGTACGACTTGTAGGTGGCGCTCCTCGGTGCGATGTCCTCCCAGGTTGGTCTCGTCCCTGCCTCCACTTCCCTCAAGAGTGGCCCCAAGTCTGCGTCCGCCAGCTGCTCCCTCCTCAGGCCTGCGCTATCCCAGCCGTCCGCAGGCACTGCCACAACTACTCGGACTGCTGCGGCACGCTCCTTCTCTTTCACTCTTGTACACTGGCCGCACTCTTCTGGACAGGGTCTTCGGGACATGGCATCTGCGTTAACGTGGCTCTTCCCTCTACGATGTTCCGAGGTGAAGTCGTACTCCTGCAGCCTCTGGACCCAACGTACTGTCTGGCCATCCAGGTTCTTAAAGCTCAATAGCCAGGTTAGGGCGGAATGGTCAGTCCTCAGGTGAAATGGCTGACCGTACAGGTACTTGTGGAAGTGCTCCAAGGTCTTTACTACCGCCAGTAGCTCTCGTCGGGTGACGCAGTAGTTCTTCTCTGCCTTGGATAGCGTCTTGCTGTAGTAGGCTATCACCCGCTCATGGCCGTCGTGGATCTGCGATAGGACACCTCCAATGCAATGGTCGCTAGCGTCGGTGTCCACAATGAAGGCACCATGCGGTTGTGGGAAACCCAAAATTGGAGCACTGCACAGGGTCTCCTTTAGGTGCTGGAAAGCGTTTTCGGCATCCTCTGTCCACACATAAGGCCGGTGTTCCTCTGTCAGGCGGGTGAGGAGTTTTGCGATGGTGGAGAACCCCTTTATGAAGCGGCGGTAATAACTGCACGGCCCCAGGAAACTGCGCAACTCTTTCTTATCCTTTGGGCGAGGCCAATCTCTCACAGCCTGTGTCTTCTCCGGGTCTGTGGCCGCTCCGGTTGCTGAGACTATGTGGCCTAAGCAGTTCACTTCCTTGCGGAAGAGCTGGCACTTCTTCGCGTTCAGCTTCAAGTTGGTCGCCTGCAGTCTCTGTAGCACCTTACTCAGATTCTTGAGGTGATCTTCAAAAGTCTTCCCGACGATGATGATGTCGTCCAGGTATAGCAGGCAGGCATCGTAAGTCAGTCCTCTCATCACTGACTCCATGAGGCGTTGGAAGGTAGCTGGTGCATTGCAGAGGCCAAAGGGCATAACTGTGAACTGCCAGAGCCCTTGGCCTGTCGAGAATGCGGTCTTCTCCTTGTCTCTTGGGTCTAGAGCTACCTGCCAGTAGCCCGACTTCAGGTCCAGGGTCGAGAACCACTGTGCACCAGCTAGCGTGTCCAGGGTGTCGTCAATCCAGGGTAAGGGGAAACAGTCCTTCCGGGTGACAGCGTTCAACTTTCTGTAGTCTACGCAGAAGCGGAGCTCGCCGTTCTTCTTTGTCACCAAGACTACAGGGGAACACCAAGGGCTGTCAGACTCTTCAATCACTCCCCTGGATCTCATGTCCTCCAGCATGTCTCGCACCGCCCCTTGCTTCGCCAGTGGAATGCGTCTATGTGGTTGCCGAATAGGCCGGGCGTCCCCGGTGTCCATGCAGTGAAGCACTCTGTCCGTGCGGCCGTAGTAACTGTCGCCTTGGCTGAAGAAACTCTGGTATCGCCTCAGCAGTTGTCGAACTTTCCCCAGCTGTTCTGCGGTCAGGTGGTCCGCCGCCCTCTCCAGTAGGCCTTCTAGCCGGGGCCCCAGGTGTTGCGTCGGCACCGGCTCCTGTGTCTTGTCGATTGCTGTTACACTCACCACGGGCTCGCACGTTCCCAACTCCATCCCGGCCTGGACGTCGTGATCGGTGTCCGTTGGATTTAGCAGTCTCACTGGCACCTCCTCTCCGCACGGCAGCAATGCCCTGGCTACACACAGTCCGTGCACAGGCGTCTTCTGGTCCAGCATCATGTTCCTGGTTCTCTGGCCCTCCAGTCGCGCCGTCACCACCACCTCGCTCCTCGCGGGGACAACCACGTCTTCGTTCAAGACGACCCTGCAAATTCCAAGGCGCTCTTCTGGTTGACGGAGTATAACCTCTTCTCCGTTGAGCCGCAGGACCTTCTTGCCTACGTCGACCGTCGCCTCATGGCTCCTGAGGGCATCCAATCCCAGTATCACCTCCTCAGCCACTTTCGCGACGAACACCCACAGACGTACGGTACTCCTTCCCAAGGTCAGCTTCAGCAGGGCCTCCTTCTCCACAGGCAAGGTGTCGCCCGATGCCGTGACAAGCTGGTATGGTCGACTCGGCTTCCTTGTCGGCAAACCCTTCGCCACGTCAGGTCTGATGATGGTCACGGCTGCCCCGGTGTCCACCAGCACGCGGCACGGCTTCCCTCTCACCCAACCGTCCGCGATGAGGCGGTCATCCATACGCCGGCTGACGGCGCGCAGTGTCACTCGAGGGGATGGTGGTGATGGCGCCGACGTGCCCCTCTCCACGACGGCCCTTACTCGTTTTCCGGCTGCTCTTCCTGGTGTGGGCAGTCTCTCTGCAGGTGTCCGGGCTGTCCACACCCCCAACACAGGCCACTAGGTGTTCGCCGGCGTCCCTCGGCTGGTCTTCTGTCTCCGGTGTAGCGGACACTCCTCGTACTCGACGTCGGGATAGATGCTACTTTGGCCGCCTCCATCCTTAATGCTGCCGTCAGCGCCTCGTGGATGGTTTTATAATCGCCAAGCATTAGGCGCTGACGAATCTCCGTGTCCCGTATCCCGTCCACGTCCCGTAGGGGAGGGGATCCGTCCCCTTCAGCTGCCGTGGTGCGGGCGCTGCGGACCCTTAGCACTCGTGGTACCTCTGACGTTACTAGAGGAACCTCGGGCCGAACAGCCGAGTCCCTCCTTCGGGAGTTGTTCGGAATGGGTTGGTCTCGAGGGGGCGGTGGTTCCCGATACCCGTGGGAGATTGGGTACGTCTTTTGACGGGGTTGAGGGAAGCCATTAAGTTTCCGGGTACTAGCCTGCTCAGCTAGTAGGTGTGCTAGATCGCCAGGCGGCCCTACCGAGGTCATATCGGTAGTCTTCACCTTGAGTGTTGACGCGCGTAAGTGGCGTATCCACTTCCGTCCCGTCTTGTGTCCCTAGGACCAGATGGGGGGGCTTGTTAGGAAACTAGGTCTTGCCCTAATGGAAAGCCCCACGCAGGACCCTTTGGGATACTCCCTGGTTGTAAGAGACCCGGGTCTTGTTCCTACGGGGACAGGGCTAATGGGAGTAGACTCTCTGCACTCATATCCCGTCCACGAATGTGTAGGCAGCTTCCCGGGATACGAACTCTGGTGGGAGGTCGACTAGGGCCTTGTTAGCCAGTTGTTCAACTGCCAGGGCGAACTCCTGCAGCGTCTCCCCTGGCTGCTGTGACCTTGGCTTCAGCTGGCTGCGGTAAGCTGCGGCTAAGCGGTGGTTCCCAAAACGATTCTCCAGGGCCTCCCAGATGTCCTTGGGTGCCGCCGTTGACTGAACCGCGTTCAGGACTTCCGCGGCCCGTCCCTGGAGGCTGGCTATTAACTGTGTGGCCTCTTCTTCTGGTGACCATTTGTTGTGCTTGGCCACTGTGTCGAACTGGCGACGGAAGAATTCAAACGTTGATGCGCCGTCATACTTGGGAGGTTTGACGCGCGCAGATGTTGTGTCGCGTCCCGGTGCGTCGGCCTTCAAATCCTTCAACCTCCTGCCGACGACGTCCTCCACCATGGCGCTTAGGGACTTGACGCTATTGTCGGCCTTCCCTTCCAGCTCATTAACGCGGCTCGCCAGGTCTTCGACGCGCTCGCCTAACTCTGTGACGTCCTCTTTTACGCCGGCCAACTGTTCTTCAAACTTTGCGGCGAGAGCCTCGTTCGCTGCCTTCATTTCCGTGGCCCGACTGCCGTTCGCTGCTCTCATTTCTGTGGTTAACTCGGCCTTCATTTCTTCCATCTTCTCGGTGATGTTGTCGTTGGCCGTCTTCATTTGTTTCAACTCTGCGGCCAGGTTGTCATTTGCCGCCTCCGACGTCGCTGTTAATTCGGTCATCTTCTCCAAAAGCTTTTCCAATGCTGCGTCCATGGTTGTAATGTTTTGTGACGTTGTGATCCCACTTCTGACACCAGTGTGACTTTGTGGGTTCGTGAAATTAAAAGTCCGATTGCACCACTCAAAAATGTTCTTTATTTCCACCGAATTACAGTTGAACACTTGCCGATTACACAGAATTACGTAATGCACACAATTACAATTCACCAGTTCGTCCGTTATAGTTTCACTTGCACTCGCAATTACGTACACTACTCCGACGCACGTACGCAGTCCGTCCCCTCGCTGGGTGCTCCTCTCAGCTGCTCACCAAGAACTGACTGACCTCACTCATTGCAGCCCTTTTTATAGGAATATCACTGTTTTCTAGAAGTCTCTGGTTTCCGTGAATCACCGCGAAGATTCCAGATGGCAGGCGAAGGTGGAAGAGACGGCCAGCGACAAGTGACACTCCCCTAATCATCCCCTCAGTTAGTGACAGAATAATGGGAGGGTATGGCTCGGCTGCCTCTGGTCCCTTCTCAGCTGTTGTTCGTCTGGCGTTCCGATAATTGGGTGACAATATTGACACACTGCTTCACTCACACTATTTTCTCACAGGACATGTTTCAAGAGCTTTTGCTCTTATCAGCTGGAACTCAACTAGTGCAAATTGTAGCTGATGATAAGAGCAAAAGCTCTTGAAACATGTCCTGTGAAAAAACAGTGTGAAAGAAGCAGTGTGTCATTGATCTTCTCGATTCACTGATATAGAAATTACTTTGTATTAGATTAAAAGATCCTATGCCTCAAGACAAAAAAGCTGGAATTTGCAAAATCAATTGCCCCAATTATGATAAACTATATATAGGAAAACCAAAAAGAAATCTAGAAACAGAAGCTACAAGATATGAAGCGCCAGGCTTCACAATTAAACCACTATTAGGTTAATTGATGAAAATTAATTATCCCACACTAGCTTCTGTAGGCTAAGGCTTTGTTAATTTAATGTCATGTTGGCACGTTGGCCGTGGTAGCTCAATGGTTAAAGGGCAACTGGACGAAGACCAGGATACCTATGGTTCAAATCCCAGCTATGGCAATGGATATTTTAGTCTGACTCTATCTATTGAAACCTTAGCCTACAGATGGCTAGTGTGGAAGAACGATTAATTTCCATCAATTAAATTAATAAAAGTAATGTAAAAACTATCTGTAGTTGGTTTATTGACACTTCATTGCTTACATTTTTATATTATTGAGGGACTAGTTTCAAAGGCCATTCCCTCCATTTTCAACCTATCTCCAACTAGCATCTTTTGTCATCTGCTCTCCTCTCTCTGGCAGTGGAACTTATTTGTCCATATGAATATGTTCTCCCATTATTAATTTTTAGATGAGTCGTATTTATTACACATCTGCTTCACTTTCGTAATATGTGTAATAAATACAACTTATCTAAAAATTAATAATTATTTCGCTTCACTGTGGTGTTCCAATACAGTTAAATCTCGATATGTTCTCCCATGTTGTCAGTTTATTTTGGTTACATGGACAACATGGGAGACCACATAATGAGCTTTGAAATCCCACCGGTAGATACTTTGACAAAGAAGTTCAAAGTTCCACCGCCAGAGAAAGGAGAGCAGACAACAACAGACGCTAGTTGGAGAGAGGTTGAAAATGGAGGCAATGGCATCTGAAACTAGTCCCTCAATAATATAAAAAAGTGAAAAAGTGTTAATAAACCAACTACAAATAGTTTTTCAGATTAATTTTGATGTCACTGTTATTAAATTCCTTCAATCATGCATAATAAAAGTAAATTTTCATTTAGACTAAATGTATCACTAAAATTTGCTTGAAAATTCAGGGCATGTTTCATGAAATCTTATCCACTACAATGCAAATTGAAATGATCCTCCTTTCCAAGCTGTATGTTTATATTGGGAATATTTGACTAGCCTGTTTATCTACCAGTCTTATCTGCTGTTTGCTTCCTCAAATATGAGTGTATGTGGACAATGAAGTCATTAATTCTCTTACTCATCAGTGTTGTACACATAGAGATAATACGTCATAAGTGAGTGGATACTCTCCTAAGACTACTCAAATGTGTAAATCATTTGGAAACTTCAACTGCTCTTGCCCATAGATATCAGGAATTGATTCTGACTCTAATAACACGTTTTAGTTTTAGAACTTTAAGAAGTGCCACAATTTAACTTTGAGCTCCTTGTATCAACATTTGAGAAATGTGAAATATAAACAAACAGAAAAAGCAGCAGTTGCAGAGAATTTCTGATCTACAGATCAACAGATGAAAGGAAAATCTATGCTTTAGAAAAACATGTCTGGGAAAAATTATTCAAGAATCTCTGCAGAATGTGTCAGGTCAAAATGTCATCTACAAGACACAGAAGGAAGTGCGGCAGTGAATCAAGGCTGAGATGGAGTCAACTTTCAGAAATATTTTACAGTAAGTTCTAGTGCAGAAAATGAAGTCACAGTAATAAGAAACTCCTAATGTTTACATATAAATATTAAAATAACTCCATTGTGTTTCCACAAAGAAAGATTTAAAAGAAGTGTTAATTCTATACAAATACAATAATTTGTTACTTAAAAAACTTCACTTATAAGAAATGATGAATGTTTTCTTATAAATTGACTAGGATCGCCATTTCATGAATATTTTATTCACATCATCAGCTACAGCCGTCAACAATCTCGTTGTTAACGTTACCATCACTAGATGACACTATGTTTTTTTAGTACTACCAACATCTGAAAATGAAACAAATTTAAAAACAATTGACTGCTGGTATTTCAAAATTCATTACGTGATCACATAGAAAATGAAGCTAGTCACAGTGAAGCAACAAATATTACACAAATAAAAATATTTGTAACAGAATCTCCACTTAAGAAGTTGATGTTAATAATTCCTTCTTCTTTATAAAATGATTTTGAAGGCACATTGCCTTCATCTTCAGTTTATTAAACAACCCCCCCCCCCCTTTTTTTTTTTTTTTTTTTTTTTTTTTTTTTTTTTTTTTTTTTATTAAACAGAGTTTCTTTAATAAACTGAAGACGAAGGCGATGTGCCTTCGAAATCAATTTTATAAAGAAGAAGGAATTATTAACATCAACTTCTTAAGTTAAGTGGAGATTCTGTTACAAATATTTTTATTTGTGTAATATCATTACGCAATGTTTATTTTTTTAAATAAATAATTTTTTCCAAACCATTAATTTATCGGACCATTGAATTGTTTTAATCATTTAACTTCTGGATTTATTTATTTATTATTTATTTATTTATTTATTTATTTATTTATTTATTTATTTCTGGATTTACGTTTTTTTTATTTTTTTATTTATTTACGTCCTACAACCTTAAGTCATATCAGACGAAGAATGGAATGGGTGTTATGATGCTCAAATGAGTCCAGGGTACACAGAGCTTAAAGTTAACTGACATTCGTCTTGCAGGATAAGGGAAAACCCCAGAAAAAACCTTATCCAGGTAACTCACCCTGAACGAGATTCAAACTCAGGACCTCTTGAACGTGAGGTGGACACGCTACCGAAGTGGGCAGTTTTTTCTTTTCAATATAAACTTTATCAGAATCAAAACAATTAAATTGATAAATACCATACTTTTTATTATTATTATTTTTATTGGTATTTATGAATTTAATTGTTACAATTGTGATAAAGTTTATACTGGAAAGACAAAACGTAATTGGGAAACCAGAGTGAAAGAGCATTTTCGTAACATTAAGTATAAACAAACTGACAAATTGGCCCTAGCAGATCATTGTTGGTCATTTAACCATGAAATAAATCAAGAAGTTAGATTATTAAAACAATTAAGTGGTCCGATAGATTTAATGGTTTGGGAAAAGATATCTATTTTAAAAAATAAACATTGCGTAATGAATTTTGAAATACCGGCAGTCAATTCTGTTTTTAAATTTGTTTCATTTTCAGATGTTGGTAGTACTAAAAAAGACATAATGACATCTAGTGACAGCAATGTTAACGAGATTATTGATGGCTCAAGCTGATGATGTGAATAAAATATTCACAAAATCACGATTCTAGTCACATCTTATGTGTCACATAAGAACACATTCATCATTTCTTATAAGATAAGTGAAGTTTTTAAATTTAATTTATCATAACAACACTGTTTTCAACACTTCCAAGAAAGGAATTGAAGTTTTTTAAGTTATAAATTATTATATTTGTATATATTTGTTTGCTTCACTGTTAATAGCTTCATATTTTACATATTTATAAGTGTTAATTCCTTTGAGATTTTATGCTACCAGCACTTCTCATTGGTATGGTATTTCCAAAGTTACTTGTAGATTTATCCAGAAGGTTTCTGAAGCAAGCAGTTTTTTCTTCAGGTCTGTTTAATTCTTAATCAGTGACAATACATTTTCATCCACTTTAGTTTCAATGTAGTGTCTTCTTTCTGTCATACATGTTGAAACTCTTCTTTGTATCACAATAAACACATCTTAAAGGAAAGAACGCCATTTCCTAGGCTATGTATAGTCTTCTAGTTTACATTTCATGCTTCTTAACAATTATAAAAGTTAGTGTCATAAAAATACAAATTAATGTAATAATATAATAAGTAAGAGGGGGTGCAATGGTAGCCTAGTGGTTAGACTACAACCCAGGAGGTCATAGATTCGATTCCCAACGGTAGCACTGTAATTTATTCCCTGGTATAATCCTTCTGGTTGCTCTATGACCCTGGGGTTCACTCAGCCTCTAACAAATGAGTACCAGGATAATTCCTGGGGGTGAAGGCAGCAGCCTTGTGGGGCTGACCACCTCACAGACCTTGTATGCCGAGGTCTATATAGATGGGTGCTTTAACCATCTGTCGCCCCAATAGAGGCCGTATGGTTTAGCATAGGGGTGCCTTTACATTACCTTTTAATAAGTAATCAAATTAAGAGGGAGAGTTAGCTTTTTAATTCATATTATCCATTTACTATTTTGGTTAAGGCTGGTTTTCCTAGAGATAATTAGAGATGCAATAATACTTTAAATCCTTCAAAATAAGGTATACGCACTTTGCATTTTATTGTAGGTAGTGAAGAGGGAGCATAATGAAGGATAGATGCATAGATAAGTTCTGGCATATTGTCGCGTACTGGTGCAGATGCGAATGAGTAAGACCTCCACTGACGGGCGGCATGATGATGGAGATTCGGCGTGACCTCCATAGAAGAATTCAATTTAGACTATCCACATGCCCGCCGAAAACCACGGCTATAAGTATGAACAAATAACCTCGAACAGAGGGAGCCCACACACTGAACCTGTGGACCTTCCACATTAGATCAGCAGAAATCCTTCTAAAGCTTCTAGAACAATCCACGCACCATAATGGTTCTAAGTTCCAAGACCCGCTGATTGCAAATTCTTTGTTGTAAGGTTCAATGCTCAGAACTGCTGAGTTTCCCACACAAGCGCAGCTATTGTCCTGCAAATAGACAATCTAAGGATTTTGAGTCCTTTGTCGCGCTATGAGGTTCAACATATTTACACCCAAAAATAATTCAATTTTATAAAGAAACCTCTGCTGGAAATTAATTGTTCTTTCACACTACCCGTGTGTAGGACGTACTATGAAAGGGTAGAGCCAGACTGAAAAATTCAATGCCATAGCCGGGATTTGAACTATGGATATTCTGGTCTCTGTCCAGCCGCTCTAAACCATTGAGCTACTATGGCCAACATGCCAATATGACATTAAATTCTCCAACTCGTCTTTTTCCTGGTAAACCACTAGGAGTTCTCATAAACACATGAGACAACTACCTTAATGACGACTTACTATGCTGTAAGTACTTTAAGGCACGGGCTTTATAGTTCGGACCACTATTAGGTACAATTAATGAAAATTAATTGTTCTTTTACACTGTGTGTAGGATGCACTTTGAAAGTGTAGAGCCAGACTGAAAAATTCAATAATGCCATAGCCGGGATTTGAACTACAGATCTTCTGGTCTCCATCCAGCTGCTCCAAACCATTGAGCTACTATGGGCAATGTGCCAACATGACATTAAATTCTCCAACTGATTCGTGTTTTTGAGAACTCCTAGTGGTTTACCAGGAAAAACACGAGTCAGTTGGTGAATTTAATATCATGTTAACACGTTGGCCATAGTAGCTCAATGGTTTAGAGCGGCTGGACGGAGACCTAAAGATCGTGGTTCAAATCCCGGCTATGGCATTGAATTTTTCAGTCTGGCTCTACCCTTTCAAACCTCATGCTGTTAAAATTCCAAATAAAACCTTAAAATAAATTAAGTTTCTTCATCTCACCATAGCTTACGCGATATTATCATAGAGGTGTAACAGTAGTAGTATTGTTAATATTATCATATTTGGGCTGCAACAATAAGCTAACAAAAAGCCTTACATTATTATCACAAGACCAATTGTGTAATGTTAAATTCCAACGTTTTCTTTAGAAATGCAGTGGTATCAAGACTTACCTCCATGAAGTAGAAGAGGGCAGTTTCATTGTAGAGAATATCTGAGAGCATGACGTTGCCACTGGTAAGGACATCTATTTGATGTTTACAGTGAAAATCACTTCTTAGAAAATCATTGAAATATCTGTAACAAAAAACAAATTTAGCTTTCAAACACAAAGTCACTGCAAAAATTCTAAAGCTCTCAGTCAGGGTGAGTTACCTGGATATGGTGTTTTCCCGGGGCTTTACCTTATCCTGAAAGATGAATTGTCAGGTAACTCTAAGCTCCATGGACCTCGGACTCATTTGAGCATTACTTCACCAATTTCACTCATCGTCTGATATGACTTAACATTGGAGGACATAAAAAAGAGACAGCATTCCAACTTGTGTATTGTAGATGTGCAATTCAGGACAGTAACTCACATATTGTTGTAGTTATTGTTCAGGAGGCAGAATTTTTCAAACTACCCTTATATGTATGTAAGTAAATAGGATTCCACATCCCTCAAACCACTGAAGTGATTTGAACCATACCGGAATAAAAAACAAGAATGGAACAGGAAAAACTGGGGGTGGTATACTGGAAAAAATGTAAGTCGAGAAATATAACAGAGTGTCATAATATTGCCATGATAGTTTAGCTAGCTAGAGCAGAGAATGCCAAAGATCCACAGCTCAAATCTGGTTAAGGTATTGAATTTTTTCAGCCTGATCCAACCTTCTATCAGTCAGTTACAGACAAATGATGTCCAACATACAAAAGCAACTTTATATATTGCTATCAACATGGCCATACTATGCATTCCTCTTCTAGTTTCCTGAGTACTGTGAACCAAAATGTTGCATGTTGTTTTACAAGGGCTGTTCAATAAAGAATGATCATAAATTTTTTATGGTCATAAATTTTGCATTAAAATTCAATCTTATTATATTCTGTTAGCTTAATGTAAAACAAACACGCTGTAGTAGTTTCAATGTTGCTACTCCTGGTTCCCGCCTGTGAGAACCAGGTAAGTTCAGACATGTTCAGTATCGCCTACCGCTGCAATGGAGGTAACACGCGAGGAACAATATGCGGCTTTGAAATTCTGCTTTCGTCTCAACAAATCTTCAGCTGAGTCCTATACAATGTTACAGGAGGCCTATGGAGAGTCTGTTCTTTCCTACAGCCCAGCTTGAAAGTGGTTTAAAATGTTTAAAGAGGGGAGACAATCAATTTCAAAGGAAGGTGCTCCAGTTACTGCTCTTACGGAAGAAAACAGCAACAATGCTGCTGCCATTGTGACAGAGGATCGACGAATTACCTTAAGATCACTTTCTGAAATACTGAACATTTCATTGGGTGCACCCACACGTTGGTGACAGAAACATTACACATGAGACGTGTTTGTGCGTGATGGGTTCAAAGACTGTTGATTTGCATGCAGGTCTGCATGCAGTTAAAGCTGATGTTAGAGGAAGATCTGGAGTTTCTTTCAAGCCTAATCACTGCTGATGAAACTTGGCTACATCATTTTGATCCTGAGATCAAACAGCAAAGCTCAGTGTGGAAATCTCCTTCATCACCAACCCTCAAAAAAGCAAAAGTGGTTGCTTCTACTGGGAAAGTTATGGTCGTCTCATTCTTAGATATTCATGGAATGGTTTATCAGAATGTTGTACCTGCACACGCATCAGTAACTGGACAATACTACAGGGATGTCCTGAAAACATTGCAAGTCTGTATCAGGCGAAAAGACCACATTTCCGTGAAGCAGGCTGGATGCTGTACCACGATAATGCACGGCTGCATATTGCCTATGTTGTTGCCGAATATCTTGCAAAATTCAACGTGAAGTGCATCCCTCACCCGTCCTATAGTCCGGATTTAGCCCCATGTGACTTTTTTCTATTCCCTAACTTGAAGAAATGCCTTCAGGGGAGGCATTATCCATCATCAGAAGTAGTGGTGAAGGCTGCGGATGCGATTTTGAAGGATCTCTCAAAAAATGGTTTCCAGCATGTCTTTGAAGACTGGCAGAAATGTTGGGACAAGTGCATCGCTTTCAGAGGAAACTATTTTGAGAAGGACCATCAAAATTATGAGGATGAGTAAAGGTACGTTGTAAAAATAAAATAGCTGTGTATAGGCTAAGGTCTTTAATAGATAGAGCCAACATGAAAAATTCAATGCCATGGCCGGGATTTGAACCACAGATCTCCTGGTTTCTGTCCAGTTGCTCTAACCCATTGAGCTACCATGGCCAACGTGAAATCCTGACATTAAATTCTCCATTTGACTCGTATATTTCCCCGGTCAATCACTAAGGGCTCTCGCATCCGAGATACACTGTGGCGACTTACTATCGTAAGTACTTGAGTCCCAGGCTTCATCATTTAACTCTTATTATTTTATTTAATTGATTGAAATTAATCATTTCTTCACACTAGCCGTATATAGGCTATAGAAATGATTAATTTCCATCAATTAACTATAATAATAAGAGTTAAATGATGAAGCCTGGGACTCAAGTACTTACGATAGTAAGTCGCCACAAATGGTGTATCTCGAATACGAGAGCCCCTTGAGGTCTACCGGGGTAATATATGAGTCAACTGGAGAATTTGATGTCAGGATGGCACGTTGGCCATGGTAGCTCAATGGGAGATCCGTGGTTCAAATCCCGGCCATGGCATTGAATTTTTCATGTTGACTTTATCTATCAAAGACCAGATATAAATTGAACAGTTAAAAATACTACAATATTTTGCCATATATTAAACATGTACATTAAGTACTGACATATTTCTTATATTATTAGAACAATTTAGAACATGTTTTATGTCTACCTTAATTATTCATTTGCAACTCTGTATTTATATTATCTGAACATTATAACATTTTGTTAAAAGTGTATCAATTCATTCATTTTCAGAAAAAAATGTTTCCAAAATTTAGCACTATACTTAATCTAAACAAATGCCTTTGGTTACTTACTCTTTCTCTAGCATCTGTACGACATGCTCCTGCACCTCAAGGAAGCAGTTAGGATCCATCTGTCCCACATCACTGCAGATAGCTGCTACCACTTTGTCTCGTACAATGTCTGGGACCTGAATGGGGTGAGAGGCCTCATGAGAGATGTACTTATTAAAGATTCTTAATGCATCATCCACAGTGGCCTGTGCAAGATGAGTGCTACTTCTCCGCAGCGAGTCAGACAATTTTGAAGACGTAACAGATGATGCTTCACTATAACTGACATTCTTTGCTACCTCTGATGGGGCACCTTGATCTGAACAATACGACTCAGTCCTGTTACAGTTACTGCTACATTTGACATCAGACCTAGCGTGAAGTCTACATTGCACCACGTTTAGCACTTTCTTGCTGTCTCCTTCTTCAGTTACATCATTAGTACTGCCACTTGAGTGTAACGGGGACTCAAATACACTTCCAGAGTCAGTACTAACAGAAAGTTTGTCATTATCGTAGCACACCGGTAGTTGCAGTCTGTTTTCATCGATGGGAAGAAGTTGGTCGCCTCTATCTGAGACTGCTACATGTGAAGGTCTTGTTGCAGCCACTCTGAAGCTCTCTGCGTCCAACCAAAACTTGATGAGAGGAAGACCATCGCGAGCATCCAAATATTGAATGAAGTATCCCAAAGCACCTTTATCAGCAAGAACCTCTGAAATAGTCTTTGAGAGACGGGAATGTTGCGGTACTGGACGGCTGTTACCTAAAATTCATAAGTAAGTTTTACCTTAATTATGTAGAAAATGAAGCTAGCCACAATGAAGCAATAAGTATTACACAAAGCATCTCAAATCTTTCCTTGGCCATCTACACTTCAACAATGACAAAGAGCTGAAAGAAAATGTTTCCAACTGGTTGAAGACACAGGCGGCAAACTTCTATGAAGAAGGTATACAAAAACTTGTGCTTCGCTATGACAAATGCCTGCAACATTTCGGCAGTTATGTGGAAAAGTAATTTAAGAGTTGTAGAATTTTGTGCAATAAATAATTTTTCTGTAACTGTACAAAATTTAATTTTATTACCAAATAGAACTTACTTTCTGGACGTGCCTTGTAAATATCTTCTCCCAAACTATTAAATGTATCGGACCATTTAATTGATTTAATAATTTAACTTCAGGATTTATTTAATGGTTAAATGACCAAAAATGACCTGCTACGGCCGATTTATCAGTTTGTTTATACTTAATGTTACGAAAATGTTCTTTTGTTCTGGTTTCCAAATTATGTTTCGTCTTACCAATATAAACCTGATCACAATCTAAACAATTAAATTGATAAATACCAGATTTCTTACTATCAGGAATTTTATCTTTTCAGAGAAAAATAGTAAATTTTTAATATTATATTTATTTTGAGGAACGTAAGTTATACAAAACTCTTTAAAAACTTTTTGAAAATTTTTATTAACTCAAGATGGTAAGTAAATTTTTTAAAATTATAATTGTCTTTTATTTTTTAATGGTAGATATATTATTAATAGTTTTTTGATATTTAAATTTTTCAATCTTCTTCTGTATAAAGTCTTATTCTTTATTATTTTGGTAATACTGAAAAAACATATCAACATAGTAACCTTTATCCTTGACGACGAAGTGTGTTGACTGATGATGCAAGCAATATTCGTGAAATAGATCTCAACTAATAAGAAAAATTGACATTTTCTTAAGATAAGTGAAGTTTTTTGTTACACATAGTTATGTTTGTGTAAGTTTTATCTTCTTTAAACAAGTTTAGCACTCCTCTCTTATTTAATAGAGAGTAACAAAATGTATAAAATAATGTTCAATTCATAATTTAAATCATTGTTAAAAATATTAAAATTCTGTACTTCTTGAACCTAAAGCTAAGTGCTTTAGGCAACCCAAGCAGTTTGACAAATGACAGCAACAACAAAATCAACTGATCCGCTTCTTTTAGATTCTCTATCATATATATATATATAACAACAATAATAATAATAATAATAATAATAATAATAATAATAATAATAATAATAATAATAATAATAATAATAATAATAATAATAATAATAATAATAATAGTAATAATAATAGTAATAATAATAGTAATAATAATAGTAATAATAATAGTAATAATAATAGTAATAATAATAGTAATAATAATAGTAATAATAATAACAACAATAATAATAATAATAATAATAATAATAATAATAATAATAATAATAATAATAATAATAATAATAATAATAATAATAATAATAATAATAATAATAATAATAATAATAATAATAATAATAATAATAATAATAATAATAATAATAATAATAATAATAATAATAATAATAATAATAATAATAATAATAATCACTGGCGCGACAGCCCTTATAGGGCCAAGGACTACCAACCCGACTGCCGGCCTCACGCCCACTTACGCGCGGCAGAGGTGGACGATCATCCAACCGATACGGGAAGGAGATGTGGTCAGCATCTCGGCATCAGGAAGGCCTTCATCGATCAGTTCCTGATGAAGGCCATAGAGTGTAATATGGCCGAAAGCTTGATCTTCTTAAATTTGATGCGGCTGATCAGCCATGAAGCCTTAATCAATAACGCTCGCCGCAAAAGTTTCAAGTCTTACAAAAAACATGTGCTTTAAGTATTTCCTATATCTACAGTCTCTGTAAGGGAGGGGATCCCTACCCTTCAGCTGCCGTGGTGCCAGCGCTGCGGACCCCTAGCACTCGTGGTACCTCTGACATTACTAGAGGAACCTCGGGCCGAACATTCAAGCCCCTCCCTGATTGGCAGTTGTTCGGATTGGGTTGGACTCGAAGGGGCATTAGTTCCTGACACCCGTGAGAGATTGAGTATGTCTCCGGACGGGGTTGAAGGAAGCCATATATTCCCGCGTACTAGCCAGCACAGCTAGTAGAAGGTGTGCTAGATCACCAGGCGGCCCTACCGAGGTTATATCGGTAGCCTTCCCCTTTGTAGTGGACACGCGTAAGTGGCATATCCACTTCCATCCCGTCTTGAGTCCTAGGACCAGATTGGGGGGGGCTTGTTAGTCTCTAGGTCTTGCCCTATGGAAAGCCCCACAGAGGTGCCGGGCGCCCTTTTGGGACAGCTCGGTAACTCCCTGGTCGTTAGAGGAGGGAGGGTCAGTCTTCACTCTGTGTGGACTGCCCTGGTAGACACCCTCGCATTATATATCTACATAGTGACATTGTGCACACACATGCTGATGCTTTTGATTTTCTATGATGCTTCAATGTTTGCATGTTTTGTGGTTGGCAGTGCTCCAGCCATTTTTCTCATAACAGATGGTGGCCAACATAATAGAATAACCAAAAAAAGAATCTTCCAAATGTCAATATCCAATTTTAAATTAAGTTTTTAATAATTTGATGTTTTTTCCTATTTCATGTGAACTTTGAAATTCCAGCAGAGGATAGTTTCTAAATTCACAATTCCAAACCAGATGATGCTGCAAATACCCAGGGAAGAAGAATGGGAAATTCCTGGTTAGTCAACCAAAAACCTCACATTCTATAGGTCCCAAGTTCAGTTCTTGGTCAGTGTGAGTTATCTGCATAAGGTTTTCTTCAGGATTTCCCTTATCCTGAAAGATAAATATCTAGTAACTAGATTTATATTTAGATTGAATTAAGAAGAAAAAGGGTGAGAGAAGTTTATAAATGAAATTGACAAAATTTATAGTGGGGAGAAATTCAGAATAAGACGTGGGCTGAATGTACTATCGGAAGAGGCTGAACAGAAGTTAGGCTTGAGACAGGGGTGTAAATTGAGTCCTATTCTATTCAATTTATTTATACATGACATAATAGAGAGGATTCAGGAAAGCAATGCCCACTGCCCAATATTAATGAACAAAGAGATCCCTGGATTACTGCATGCAGATGATTTAACAGTAGGAGCAATTTCTGTAATAGGTCTACAAAAGTCAATAGAGGCAATCCATAGGTTTAGTGCTGACTGGGGATTAAGGATAAATAGCAAAAATCAGAAATAATGGTATTTAAAAGAGTATCGATACTGAGGAAAGGAAAGGAGTGGTACATAGGAGATCAAAAGGTGGAAGTGGTAAGCGAGTATGACTATTTAGCTGTAAGGATGTGTAGCAGTGGAGGATGGGGCGCACAAGCCAGAAAAGTGATAGCTAATGGCAGGGCAGCAATGTCAGGGGTAAGAATATGTAAACATAAACTGGAGATGTCAGTTAGATGGTTAGAAAGAATGTATGAAGCGGTCGTTGAACCCAGAACAATGTATGGGGCACATCAGAGATAGGAACACAATTAGACCTGATGTATCGATTGTTTTGTAAAGAACTACTAGCGCTGCCAAAATCAGTACCAAGAGAAGTGGCATTACTAGAGCTAGGTAATACAAAAAGGAGGGGGTTAATAATAGAGAGAATACTGAAATTCTGGTATAAGTGTATTAAAGGGCAGAAAAGGGAATTAGTGAATCTATGCATGAAGCAACAGAAAAGCATTAAGAACACAAATAGTTTGTGGTCGGAATTGGAAAGAATGGTTTCGAAGATAAACATGGGAGATTTATGGAGAACAGAGGAGTCAAATCATAGTGGTTTTTGGAAGGAAGTGAGAACTAGACTACAAGACATAGATACGCAAGAGATATGGGAAAGTAAAGAAGGAAAGAGAACTTTGAAACTTTATAAGCAATTAAAGACAGAATGGGGTAGGGAAAAATATATATATCAATGTGGCAAACCTGGAAGAGAAGACATAGCATGGATGAGAGTAGGAATAATATATCTAAAAGGGTTGAGAAGTAATGAGGTAGGGATATATGAATTTTGTGGAGATGAAGATAGAATGTAAGAAGTTACTAAATTGCAGGAGAAAAATATGGGATAAGAAATAGGACAGCTTGAGCAAAGAGATATTGGTGTTACGCATGTTAACGGGGATGGGTGTAAAGAAAAATAGATGTACAGGAGAATTCTTATGTAAGTTAAGAGAAAAGTGGATGGGAAAAAGAAGTGAAGGCCAAGAAGAAATGACACCAAGCTGGTCAGATGAACCAAAGGCTTATGGCCAGGGGACCTGAGTCAGCAAGTAAATCTTAGGTCAGCAATTTCATGTATTTGTACAGGTTGTATAATAAGTGCATGTTCGATGTTAAAGTTATTGTAGTGAAACGGTAATGGAAACTATACAAATAAATAAATCTAATAGTAACATGAGTGGAGTTTTAGATTTTAATAAAATATGACTCAGTAAGTCTTTTAATATGAAATCAGCTTCACTTTTAATCATAACTTCTTGAATCTCCTTAATTTTTTAGTTTTATTATCTTTGCTTTTATAACTGCTATATTTCTATTCTCTCATCTTTTAGGTACATACTGCTCCTCCACAACCTTGTTTCTTCACATTCTGACATATGATGTAATTCCTTATCTTCTCTCTCACATAAACAACATATATCTAGATTCATTCCTTTCCTCTCTCCCCTTAGTTTATGTACATTCAATCTAGCCCACGCCCACTCCTTTTCCCTAGCCTATTACATATATCTACATATTTCTCTCTATCCCACTTTATCTTCATTGGTTATATATTAATAAATTTTTCTTGTATCTAAAATTGAAATATTCCCTATTCTATTCCTTACTTCTTTTCACAAACTTCCAACTTGCATCTTCCCATATGTTTCCTATTCCTATTTCCTGCAGAATTCTCTTCAAACCTTGAGTCCAGTTTCTCTCAGTTCCTGTTTTTTCTTCCTTTATTAAACACTGCTTGATAATATTATGTTCCTCCTCCAATGCTCTTATTCTGTATCAGTATTTCAGTAGCCTTTACACTAACATATCTTTACTACACACTTTTGCCAATTCTACTATTGTTGCTCCATTGGGCAATATTATATCAAACTCATGGTTTGCAAAATGAACTATGTATTTTATTTACCATCCACCATCCCTCATCACCTCCCCAAACCTCAGATCCATCATCACTAGTTTTCCCTCAGTTAAAGTATTAGTCTTGTGGTTATTCCATCTCCCATTGCAGCTTTCATATTTAAATAATCAAATTTCCTTATTGTACTATTTCCAGTTCTTCCCCTTCCATATAACAAATTTCCTCTTTCTTCAATTTTTCCATTTTTGAATATCATTATCTTTGACTTTTGAAATTAATTTTCAAACTACTTCATGAAAAATGCATGTAAAATGTGCAAAACTTTTGATATACCTCCAATTGTGATAGAAACTTATCATTAAATCATATACAAAAGTAATCTCTGAATATTCCTGTTGTTCACTGTATTCAATTATAAGTTATCTTTAGTTTATCTAATAAATCATCTATTAATAAAATAGCATGATATTGAGTTTACAAACTTATAGTAATCTCATATTGCATGCAATCTTTTCAGTTATTTAATTTCCATTCATTCAAAAACAAAACGTTTTGTTCTTATATATATTCTGGATTGATGTAAAAAATTTTGAATTTATTCCCTTATTTCTCAGTTTAAACTATAATGCTCCTCTATCTATAGTAAAAAATGATCTCCAAATCATGGAATGCTATATATACTCTGCCTCCTTTTATACTTTAAGTATTTATCTGTGACATTTAATTAGGAACATAGATGAGCTCATTAGCTTTTCAGCTGCTTAGTTGGTAGAGATAGGGAGCAAAAGTAGCTTTCTGTAATTAGTACAAGCTCACTATTGTGTGCATCTTTTTAAAAGCTTTCCTTTTCTGTCAACTATATCTTTTACAGGTCACAGTAAACAAATTACTTCTTAATTCTTTAGATCTTTTAAGAATGTACTGATGTGCTCATCACTCATTACTCTAATACTGTCTTATCAGTCTGGGTGGCTCAGTTTGGTTACCTACTGGCCACTGATCTGAAGGTTGTGGGTTCAAAACCCAGTCCAATACTTAATAGTTTGTATGTGCGGTTAAGTGACAGTTACATGTCAGCAGATGTAATGGTATGTACCTACAGGAACTCCTACAGGGAAAAATTCTGGTACACCAGTGGCACTGATATGATCCTAGCAATTGATAGCATTGTTAACAAACAAAATATTTACATGCATTGTCATTACTTTTTCTTTTAACTTGGTGACCTTCTGTGGTATTATTAGTCCATGAGTATCACAATCTGACAGATCATTTACAAGAGGAAATGTTATGTAATCAGAAACTTTACTTGTATCTAGAAAAACAATATAACAAAGTGGGAAGTTACTTTCAGAGTTACCCTTACATTTGATTGTTTCTGCATGCACAATTAACTTCATGCTTCTGCAGTCTAAAAGCTTCCACTAATAGTAATAACATTTCCTAATCTACTTATAAGAAGAGGATTTACCTTCTGAATTAAGTTCTTCCTGCTGCATTGTAGTGAGGACTGCAGCAGGATTGTATTCATCATTAAGATCATTTCCTGCTGATACATCACCATTTGCCAAGGAGTTCTGAAATTTTGGTGATCTCCCTGGTGAAGTGGGAGAGGGAGTGGCTCTTCCTTTGTCCCTCTGTCCTGCATGTCAAAAATAAAGAAATAATTTCCATATGAACCACAATTTATTGAAAGGCTACAACTTCTCTACTTCTTAACAATATCAGCTTGAATTAAGCACAGCTTTTACCCAGCAACTTAAATTCAATAGTTATAAACTTATTTACAACAAAGAAGTTTAGCACAACCTAACAGCTACGTGTGTGTTTTATGTAAATACTTCGTAAACAAACGGAGTTTAGGTTAAGAAAATGTTTCTGTTAATTTTCTTAGTACCACTAGTATTATCTTGGGCTTACACAGTTATGTTTTATTCATAACATCAACCCACCCGATTTCTTAAAGAATTGAAGCATTTTTTCATTTTATTAAAATGACATTGACAGCTACAAGGACATCGTTCATCTCATATTTTCATGTCCTTTCATATCTGGCAAGGCAAGTCCACTATTGCAGGCGGTGAATTGAGACAAACCGGGAAAATATAGTTGGTTCTTCTCCACACATTTAGCACTCCATATTTTACGTGACACAAACTCATACGCAAAGTCAACATTAATTAAATTCAGGAAGCCGACAATTTCCTACTTCTCCCACTACGTTATGAGAATTTTCGCATGGTTTCCCTTGTTGTCATTTTTTTCCCCCTTTCGTACATTTTCGCCAAACAATTGATTACTTTTGCAACACTGTTTTCATTCATTTGATGTTAAAAACATGAGCTAGCAGTCATTTTGTTAAAGGGAAAAAATATGATGGAAAAAAAAAAAAAGGATTTAGGAATAACTCTACATACAACCCTCTCTTTTGCGGGAACGGGTACGCGTTTTAGTTTATTCTGTGGCTTTGGTGGTTGAAGCTTTCACTGACATAAGTTGGTAATTGAACAATTGAACCTTGACATTCATTCATTTCCGGTATTTCGCAAATGAGTTCAATCAGGATTCAATTATGAACATATGATAAAGTTTGCGAACAGCTGACTTAAAGTAAATGTAAAAGCGAGGGAAATTCAAATAAACTTTAACTTTATAATCTACTGACTTATTTAGAGCATCAGATTCGTCAAGTCGCACAGTCTTTTGTGGTTTAACGTTTGCTACATACATAAATATGAAGAAAATTTCGGCAATGTACAGAGATGCGAAATTTACACAGGCCAGCGAAGATTTTGCGGCCAGAATATTTTATAATAATAGTCAAATTGGTGCTCTGAATTTCAAAACCAAAAGTTTTTCCGTATCACGTATAGTGATAAAAATATATTAAAATCACTGCATATCCGACTTACAGCAAGGTTGATTAAATATCTAAACTTGCTAAGTAATATATGTCATTGTTACTCTCTATTTCAGGTAATGTAGCACTTATCTTATAAATATGTATTAACTAATATATCAACAGGCACTTAGCTTAGAATTCTCAGGACAGTTTTAAACTCCTTTTGAAGTAAAATTGTGTAGTGAATTTTGTGACCCCCCCCCCAAAAAAAGTTTGTTTTGTTATGTAATAATGCAGCAGAAAAGAAATATTACAGCATGTATCAAGAATTTGCATCTATTTTGAAATTGAATTAGATCAAGATAAGAATTTTACTTCTCATACTGTGAGCAGAAGTTTTATAAAAATCTAAGAGAGTGCGACAAAAGAATTTGTTCATCTCTGTCGTTTGGTGTTCCTATGGTATGGTGCGAACATCAAAATGGTTTAATGAATGTTATTTTTGTATCTGGATTCAGTATGGCAAAACAGGAGGGTATTATATATCCAAACTAGCCACCAGCAATTAGTCTATGCATTATATACCCAATGTCCTTGTTCCATCCACCTAAGGTATTACCAGGGTGAAGAACTGAAAGAAAACTAGCGGAAAGCAAATCCTTTAGGACCTAGAGCAACTTTCTCTGGCAGATACATTGAGAAGAAAACTTCCAGAAATATTTTAAGGGAAACGAATGTAGTGTCATCTTGGAACTGTTTAAGAAGCAAAAGATTGGCATCTGTTTATTGACTCTGAAAGAAGTTCTGCCACATATTGCCATTATGTTTGCTTCAGTACCAAAAATAAATATAATGCACTCAAAGTGCTATTTGTGTTGTGACCTTAAAATGTGCAATATTTTACTTGACCAACAATCAGGATACACAAAATTCATGTGCTTTGTATATAAGAGGGACTCTAGAGCCTTAAAATGTGCAATATTTTACTTGACCAACAACCAGGATACACAAAATTCATGTGCTTTGTATATAAAAGGGACTCTAGAGCCAGAGAAAGTCACTGGAGTAAAAGTAATTGACCAGAAAGAAAAATTTGGTGCCAGCATCAAAATATGTATTGACTGATTCACAAAAGGTTTTGCTACACCCGTTACATATCAAATTAGAGATAATGAAACAATTTTTTAAAGCTTTGGATAAACATGGTCCATGTTTCCAATATCTTATTCAGGCATTTCCAATGTTGTCTGACTCAAAAGTGAAAGAAGATATCATTATTTTAGTTAATTGATGGAAATTAATCATTTCCTCACACTAGACATATATAGGCTAAGGTTTCTGATAGTCAACATGAAAAATTCAATGCCATGGCCGGGATTTGAACCACTGATCTGCTGGTTTCTGTCCAGTCACTCTTACCATTAATTTCCATCAATTAACTAAAATAATAAGAGTTAAATGATGAAGCCTGGGACTCGAGTACTTATGATAGTAAGTCGCCAAAAACGGTGTATCTCGGATGCGAGAGCCCCTAGTGGTTTACCAGGGAAATATACAAGTCAAATGGAGAATTTAATGTCATGATGGCAAGTTGGCCATGGTAGCTCAATGAATAAGAGCGACTGGATGGAAACCAGGAGATCCATGGTTCAAATCGTGACCATGGCATTGAATTTTTCATGCTATCAAAAACCTTAGCCTATATACAGCTAGTGTGAAGAAATGATTAATTTCCATCAATTAACTAAAATCAGTAGTTATTTAGATTAGGTTTTAATAACCAAATAAGAGGTAGGAATCACTGAATTTTGTATCTCTAAAAATTCCTGTTAATGCTCAAGAGTATATTTTCACAAATATTTACCAGATGAGAAAGTCTAATTTGGTTTTGGATAACTATCTAATGATAATTCAGTTATAGAGCAATGGCACAAAAAGCTGTAGTTCAAGTGCTGAATGGGGAAATTAGTTTTTTAAATTTGGTGCAACTTTCTAAGCCTGCTTAGACTTTATTGAAAGTTTACCTTTCTCTTTACCTCAAATAATTATTTTAAAACTAGTATCCAGAAGGCTGAATATTTAAAATGCAAGTTCATATGTCATTACTACAGTAGCTCAAATATAAGATTTTAATATTGAATTGGTATGTGAAATTGCAGGTCCCAAATCAAGGTTGATAGTGAAGAAGTTAAAATCTTTGCTATTTATAGATCTCCACATTCTAAAGTAAATTTATTGAATTCATGTGTGGATTATTAGGCTATTGTTTATAATATAATTGTAAAATAGTAACAATGGGTGACTTTAATATATGACCTACATGCTGATTATGTGAAAGGTTGCAGGAGGTTTCGTTCATTTAATCTAAAAAAATATAAAAACTATACTAGGGAAACTGAAGTGACTATTTTAGTTAATTGATGGAAATTAATCATTTCTTCACACTAGCCGTATATAGGCTAAGGTTTTTGATAGAATCAACATGACAAATTCACTGCCATGGCCGGGATTTGAACCATGGATCTCCTGGTTTCTGTCCAGTCGCTCCTACCCATTGAGCTACCATGGCCAACTTGTGGTCATGACACTAAATTTTCCATTTGACTCGTATATTTCCCCTTTGTGGTTTACTGGGAAAATATACGAGTCAAATGGAGAATTTAGTGTCATGTCAGCAAGTTGGCCATGGTAGCTCAATGGGTAGGAGCGACTGGACGGAAACTAGGAGATCCATGGTTCAAATCCCAGCCGTGGGGTTGAATTTTTCATGTTGACTCTATCTATGAAATGACTATATTGTTACCAACTTAGAGGAAAGTCAATTTGTTGCTGAAAATATGATAAATCACCTATGTGATCATCATGCTCAATATTTAGATATAAATAATTGTACATTTAAGAAATTTGACTTTGTAGAAATGAAAACCCTTACAGATTACTGAGTCTAACAGTTCAAAATTACACAACTGTTTGGCCAATGAAACAGGGCATGTTTTGTATAGCATTGAAAATATAAATAAAAAAGAATGTTTTATGATATTCTAAACCATTATATTGAGTTATGATGCCCTATAGTATTACAGAATACAGAACTTGGAAATCTATGAAAAAATATAGAATAAATATTTGTAGCGAGGCTATCAGACTAACTGAAATAATAAAGGGTATTCCAATGTGTAAGGACTATGATGCAATGAAGCACAAAATTAATATAATTTTGAGTCGAACTAGTACTCAATGCTCCACTTATTGCTAGTATTTACCTAGAATGTATTTCGTTAGGATCTTCTTCATCAGCTGTTGTCAACTAATAGATGATGGTTTGGTGAACTCCTTGGAGGTGATAGATGCAACTCTTTCGGTATCTTGATGAACTTGAAGTTTGGGTTTTATTCAAAGGTAGTGTCGAAATTAAACAATTTTCTTTCATTTCAGTTTTCATTGTTCGCTTTTCATTTTTTTGGTTTTGTTTATTTGTTCTATTTATACCCTGCCTTTAACTCCAATGGTCATATTGGCAGCTATTCTCCTTTGGAACATATTGAAGGTGCTAACTCATATTCGTTGGGTTTTAATCATTAGATCACACACACATTCATACTTCCAGACTTTGGGGAAGATGAGGATTATCTTGTTTGGAGAAAAATTCCCACCTCCACCACCGGGAATTGAACCCGGTACCTCTAGCACAGCAGGCAGTTGCTCTACCGACTGAGTCTATTATTATATGCAATCAATTTAATGATTACATTATAAATCTTGCTAAGTAACCAAAATTCTCTGATATTTCAAGTTTTATAATTAAAGATCGAATTGAACATTTTATTTATTTATACATTATCACAACAGAAAAAATTTACAGGTTTAATTAATTTTAAAAATAACTCCAATGGAAGGTCAATTGCTTCTCGGACAGCAAGCCAGGTGATCTCGGACAGCAAGCCAGGTGAAAAGACGATTAGAAACCGACATTTTGGAAATGTGCATCTCTCCCACCCTCAGGATATTTATTAAATGTTATAAACACAAATGAAATACTGGATATACCACAACTATAAACAAAGACAAAACACTATCAAAATTCGCATTGCTGAACAAAAGACTGTTTTCAGTAAATTAAATGCCAGGTCAGGAGATGGCGTGAGTATAGAAAATTAATTGGGTTAAAGAAACCTAACTACTTGATTATCAAGCTGTATAGATCTGTGTTTCTTAAGTCGACGGATTTCCATTTTTAAGGCTGGTTTCCAAGAGGAGCTGAACTGAAATCCATCATTACGATTAAGCGTGCTCCTCTCGGAGGAAATGGCCAAAGTCTCCTTAATTCTCTGCTCCCTGTAACTGTTGCATATTGCCAAGATGGTTGTCTCCCGAAAATTGGCTCTATGGTTATCAAAGCAATGCTGCCAGCCCAGACTTCTCAGGTTGCATTAAATGAATGCTGCATTCATGTTCGTTTATTTCCAGTTTGTCTTTCACTGGTCTCAATAGATGTTTAATCTTCAGAAGTGGCTTGTGGATGGTCCTGATGTTGTATTTGGCGAGAATTCTGCTGGATACGTTGCCGGTAAACAGGATGCAGGCTGTAGCAGTAGGCTTATCTGATGCTTGCTGTATTACAGGTTTCCCTTTCCTAGCTTTGGTGATCGAGGCTTCGTCATATTCGGAGTAGCCGTTTTGACAGAAAGTGAGTTTCAGGTGCTGGAATTCTTGTTTTAAGTGGCTGAGATCAGAGATAGACAAAGCTCTGTGGGCCAGTGTATTAAGAACTTCCAGTCACTGAGACTTATGATGGAAACTATGAGCGTTCAGATAGAGATCAGTGTGTGTAGGCTTGTGGTATACAGCATGCCCCAGTGTACTGTTGCTGTTTTTTTGAAACCAGAATGTCCAGGAATGACAGAGTTACATGGTAAACTGTATTTGAGGTCGAAGGCTGCTGAGATGCGCAAGAAAGCTAGACATAGTGTCTGATCCATGTGGCCAAATTACAAGTGTCGTCCACATATCTATAGAAATGAGATGCTTTAAGTAGAGCTGTGGCAAGTATTTCATGTTCTAGGTGTTCCATATACAAATTATGCTATAGCTGGGGACAAAGGGGAGCCCATTGCTACTCCATCAGCCAGAAAATGCTCCTTTAGAAGTTGGATGGCTTACTGATGTGGTACCCTTGTAAATAGAGAAACCACGTCGAACTGACAAGAAGATTAGAAGGGCCAATGGTAATGTTAAGTGTATGTATAACCATGTGGAGATACATTGACCCTTCTGATCTTGTCAGTTTCGACGTGGTCTCTCTATTTACAAGGATTGCCCACATCATGGTCTAGAAGTTCTTGAGTTAACCGATATTTCCCCAGATATTGCTCCTAGCATCATCAGGGTGTTGATCCCTCCACTGTGGAAGACAGAAGTCTATCTTCCATAGTGGACAGATCAACACCCTGATGATGCTAGGAGCAGTTCCTGGTAAAACATCAGCTCACTCAACTTCTAGACCATTGCCCATAAGCCAGGAACATAACATTTATTTTCAAGATGCAGGCCATGAAAGTCTCAGCTTATATATTTAAGAGCATGTTTTTCTTAAACAACAAGCCTCCTATTATACATAAGGTAATTGGTTTAATAAGGTTTGCTCACAAAATTATACTGCATCACACTTTTTTTTTTTTTTAGTTTCTTTAGATAGTTTATTTACAGTCCAGCCGTTGGATCTCCGGCTCTGACGTTTTGCAACTGCAAGGGGTAGAAGGGGAAGGTTAATAGTATCAACATACAGTAGAGAGCAATTGAAAACATATCTTCAAAATTATCTTGAGAACGAAAATGTAGTACTATATTGGCTTTAAAACACTGAAATCCAACTTGCAATTTTATTATCATGCAAGTTATTTATTACAACACCACTCTATTCGAGTATTTCGTTCACACCTTTCACACACACTAACTGCATCTGTTGGTACTACTGGGAGTCTCTACATCCGGTGTTGTGGTCAGGAAGTTAAAACTGTCTGCTAGTGCCAATCTGCATTGTCGCTGCTAGGCATGGCTTCCGAACCCAACCACGTGTTGCCAGGTTAAATTTGAGCCACACGGCTCTAGCTGCTTGTGCTGATGAACTTTCTTTACTATATTTTGCATGCGTGAATTCTGATTTTTAATGTTTGTAAGTCCTATTATTATCGCTATTATAATGATATGGCTACTGGTTCGTGAAATATTTAAAATACGCATTGTTCCTCTGCTTGAAATTCCCGCTAAAGAACTGGCAACAGCCTGCTTCCCCCTCTCGAGAAATGCCATAGCCGGAGAAAGAGCAGCGGAACTGTAGTAAATATGAGCCCAGTGCTTTTATAACGCTATGCTGCTCCAGTGAAAAATATGACAGTTACAATAAGTCAGATGGAAACTGCTGACTCAACTGCTGTTTGTTGGCAGAGTGTTACAAAGTGCAATGTTTATCTGCGTGTCCACTTTAAGGCCTGAGGGACTATAGTAGGAGAGAGAGGGTAGCACAAGATCTTTAGGTCCAGGTGTGAGCGCTGCTGAACACTGCAATCCTTACATATACTAATGCTACTTTCTATATCTAATGTTGACTGCAATAAAATTATGAAAACACAGTAATTTTATTTAAATAAGATGAAGTAAGATGATTACCAGCATACAGTATTAATTTTTACACATTATATGTGCCTTTGCTGTGTTAGCCACTTTTTTGTTAACTAGACAGCTTTCGTCAAATAAGGTTCTAGAAAGACACAGGCTTTTGTTTTATTCAACTCAAGAGACAGTACACAATACTTCAACATGCCCTTGTAAATTATATTACAATTGAAATTTGAGAAACAGTTACCAGGAAAAAATCCAGCTAATGTACAAATGCATTTGCCTCATTATGAACTACTTCACACTTCATTTAGTTTTATCAACATTCTGACAAAAACTGACTTATTTTAAACAATTGCCAAGTATTTTCCATCTTTTATTAGTTTCCTTATGAAACTAAACCTAACACACAATTATCTGGTAACAGAAATAAGAATCAGAACAGGAAAAAAAGTTGAAGCACATTCAAATGTAGACATGCAGGATCAATGGGAAGCTTATTCCTCTAAGAGCATATTACTTGCTTTTTGTGCATAGTTGTCTGTATAGAAGAATCATGCAGGTTCTGAACCATAACGGGCAGTAGAGATCTTTCTAGTAGCACTCTTGCAAATGCAAAACCGAGATGATTTCAAATATACACAAGTGCTTCCATACATTGAAGGCACTGTACCAACTATAAAGGCCTGCCTCAGTAGCATAGATGGTAGCGTGTCTGTCTCATGTTCAAGAGGTTCTGAGTTTGAATCTCGATCAAGGTGAGTTACCTGGATAACGTTTTTTCTTGGGTTTTCCCTTATCCTGACAGACGGATATCGGGTAACTCTAAACCCCATGGACCCCAGACTCATTTGATCATCACTTCAACCATCGTCCGATATGACTTCACATGGAGAATGTAAATAAATTAAAAAAAGAGCTATAAACAAATCAACTGTGAACAATGCCCACAGATATACACAGGAAAAATAAAAATAGCATCAAACTAAACTGAAGGAACCCCTAAGAAATTTGAAAGGGAAGCTGACAGACAAATCAGCAGTAATCCACTACTTCGCATACACACAACACAACATAAAAGGACACAGGATTGATAAATATAACAAAAACACTTAAGAATTAACAATGAAAAGATTTATTTTTTTACATGTAGATAATCTCAGTTTAAAGCTCTTTCTCTTAATATCCCATGTTGAGTATATTATATTTAAACAAAATTTTTACCACTGATATCTTTTTGTTATTGGTAATCTACGTAAAGCAACTTTGATCAAGAATAAGAAAAATGAAGAACCTGGATGAAATTTACTTAAAAATAGAAAGAAACAACAATGATCAACCTATTTGTATTTACATGATTATGTAATTAATATTGTTATACTGGTTACCAAACTAGAATGTGACTGACAGTAAGCACATGGAAAAACGCTGTAAGTAAACGGGAGGGGATGAGTATGTCATAACGGTTGTCATAGTAACCATTAGAAGGACCAATTAGAGTCGAGACATTTCCATGACAATGCTAGATGCTAAACCTTGGTTGCCAATATTCTAACACGTGCTTAGCATGACCTGCAGGCGAGTGAGTTACGCAAACGCTGCAGTACACACAATACCTTGGTTTGATAGAGTCGACATGAAAAAATCAATGCCACGGCCGGGATTTCGAATACGGATCTACTGGTTTCCATCCAATCGCTCTTACCCACTGAGCTACTATGGTGACATTAAATTCTCCATTTAACTCATATATCTCCCCGGTAAACCACTAGGGACTCTTGTATCCACCGTTTCTGGCAACTTATTATTGTAAGTATTTGAGTCCCAGGCTTCATCATTTAACTCTTATTATTAAAGTTAATTGATGGAAATTATTCATTTCTTCACACTAGCCGTATACAGGCTAAGGTATTGGATTGATAGAGTCAACATGAAAAATTCAATGCTACGACCGGGACCCAAACCACGGATTTACCGGCCTCCACCCAGTCGCCCACACCCACCAAACCACCATGGCCAACCCACCGTCATGACACCAAATTTTCTAAATGACTCATACACCTCCCCGGCAAACCACTAGGAGCTCTCGCGAGAAAGCCTGCACCACACTGTAAATCCAGTGCTCAAGAAATCTTGCGCATATAGTAAGTGAAGCTGATGTGTAATAAATACGAATCATCTGTAATTCAATAATTGTTTTGCTTCACTGTGGTGTTCCAATACAGTTAAATTTCAATATAGGAATAAAGTGTTTAAATTGCATTTATCAATACTTAATTATCCAACTTGTTTAGTATAACAAATTTACCTTTAGAGTGATGCAAGAATTATTGTGAAATACGAATGTAGTGAAATTGAATGCACTAGTATGAAGTTTGAAATGAAATGCCAATTTCAGTATATGAATACAGTGTACACCATTCGTTAATGAACAGCACTATATCAATCTCATTAAAAGATAATTATATCATTTCCTAACATGATTGTAAAGAATACTATTGAAAAATAAAATAAAAGTGTGGAACCATAAATTGTAATAAACCTTGGTATCACTTGTTCATTAGAACTAATACCCCTGAATTATCAGTAAGATGTGGAAAATTTTCAAATATTAACTGGATATGACTGACTGCTGATCTGTGCTAAATGGGCATATATGCTTTACCAAAATGCATACTTCACCACTGCCACTGCTGCTATTTAAATTCATCAAAGTTTAACATTTTTAGAACATAAGCACCTAGAGCACATTTGTCATATATATTTTGGTTTCTGTATCTGACAATTCTGCGTGTAAAGCAATAAATATCATCCTGACTACTGCTTGTCCTTTCCACTCTCACATTAGTAAGCTCACTGTTCTGTTCCTGATCTGATCCCCAGGCAATTGTGCAATCATTTTAAAAAATTGAACCCAAATTGAAAAACAGCCCACATTTTAAAACATACGCTTTCACTACAACAGTTTATGCTGCACTACATTTAAACATTGATTTATCTTCAAAATGTCTCTAATATATCAGTCTTGTTTAAACTCATAGTTATTTTTTTATTATTACAAAGGCAGACTTAGCCAACATTTAAGTAAATCACAGAACTTTCAGCTCATGGCCCCATCTGTAACTTCCCGCCCCCATACACAAATGTCTTGTGCATGTAAGCAAAGTGAACAAATATAAGCGACAACAGTTGCAGACTAGCAACAAGGCTACACACTGTGAGGCGTGCAACTGGAAGTGGGATAGAAGCTAACAGCACTGTTGCCACCCTCAGTGTACTGCACCCACCAAATATGATCAGCGACAGGAAGAAGAACAGGTTACTTTGTTCGTCATATAAAGCAAGGGATGCCACAAGTGTGAATATGTGGCCAAACATGCCATAACCAAGTAAAGCAGTCATTTCTGTGAATGTGACATCTGCCCTACCAACACGACCAAGAACGTATGCCAGAAGAGGCATGAAGATAATGTAACAGATAAGAAACACTGTTGGTGATGTGCTAGCAACTGCTGATGGCAGTTTAAATGCATGTCCATAGTTTAACAGTATGGCCATGAATATGACTGCCAGGCCTGGCCCCAGAAAATCTACATGTACCTGTCGGTATATATCTCCCATAAATGGTGGGATGAACGATGAGAGAATACGAGATATAAGCTCTTCTGGTGGAATTATGAAATACTGCTTAATGCAGTCCAAGAGACTCTGATGAGGTGAAACTTTCCATTTGTGTTGTGAAGGCCAATTACTACCAACAAACACTACCGAAACACTTCTGCCACCCTTCATGCTGTGAAACGAGGCACCCTTCTTCACAAAAATATTGTTTCTTGTGTATTTCAAACAGTTTACATAATTACATGTACTACATTAAATTACTTTCGAAAACCATCTTTTTTAAACTCATCTTTGGCTTTATTCATTTCATGTTTTGCTTCTTCCAGTTCAGCCTTAAATCTTTGCACCAATGAACGTAATCTTCCTGCAGATAGCTGACGGTTTGCTGCCGCTTCCTTTCCTATTGTGAAGAAATAGACAACCATCTGTGCAGCACGACGTATTGGTTTTGAATCTGCAAGACGGTTCACCAGCTGCTCATTGTTTGCAAGGTAGCGGAATAAGAAACGAAGAACCATTATCTCCCACTTCTGAAACAAACCAAATTATGCTCTTAAGTAACTTAGTTAGAAGAATATCTGTGTTTAGTTAGTCAATTTATTTCAAGTTGAGTAAATTGGATCCACATATATGTGTAATAACAACAGCCTGCTCTGGATTCAATTACTGAAACTATTGGGTGACTGACAGCATTCAATGAGGTGTAGCATGGATAGTAGTCATAAGAAATGTTGCAGATATGCCAATTCATCTATGTGTTTGCCAATTATGCCATTAAAACTATGAGGGCTGTTTAATATAGAATGATCACAATTTTTTTTTGACAATGTACCTTTACTCATCCTCATAATTTTGATGGTCCTTCTCAAAATGGTCTCCCCTGAATACAATGCACTTGTCCCCCAGCATTTCTGCCAGTCCTCAAACACATGCTGGAAACCATTTTTTTGAGATCCTTCAAAATCGCCTACGCAGCCTGCACCACTGTTTCTGATGATGGATAATGCCTCCCAAAAAGGCATTTCTTCAAGTTAGGGAATAGAAAAAAGTCACATGGGGCTAAATCCAGACTATAGGGAGGGTGAGGAATGCACTTCACGCAACAACATTGGCGATATGTGGCCGCGCATTATCGTGGTGCAGCATCCAGCCTGCTTCATGAAAATGTGGTCTTTTGCACCTGATATGGACTTGCAATGTCTTCAGGATATCCCTGTAGTATTGTCCAGTTACTGATGTGTGTGCAGGTCCAACATGCTGATAAACCATTCCATGAATATCAAAGAATGAGATGACCATAACTTTCCCAGCAGAAGCAACCACTTTTGCTTTTTTGGGGGTTGGTGATGGAGATTGTCGCACTGAGCTTTGCTGTTTGCTCTCAGGATCAAAATGATGTAGCCAAGTTTCATCAGCAGTGATTACATTTGAAAGAAACTATGGATCTTCCTCTGACATCAACTTTAAATGAATGTTACCTCCATTGCAGCAGTAGGCAATACTGAACATATCTGAACTGCCTGGTTCTCACAGGCGGGAACCAGGAGTACCAACAATGAAACTACTATGGCGTGTTTGTTTCATATTAAGCTAACATAATATAATAAGATTGAATTTTAGTGCAAAAAATTATGACCGTAAAAAAATTATGATCATTCTTTATTGAACAGCCCTTGTATTAGTTCCAAGTCTAGTCATCAGGTGAAAGTATGGTGCTGTAAGCAGTCACAACATAGTATAATTGCAAGAAAGATCAAATATATGATAATGGTGATTCTGGCTCATTTATTAAGACCTATGGTTACAAACACTGTTTCAACAGTTGCTCATGATATTGTACACTTGATGTTAACCAGATCTTTTCAGAGAACCATTAATACTGATAGAAATGATATGAAAACGTCAATGCCATGGCTGGGATTCGAACCACGGATCTACTGGTATCATCCAGTTGCTCTTACCCATTGAGCTACCATGGCCAATTTGCCGTCCTGACATTAAATTCTTCGATCAACGCATATATTTCCCCAGTAAACCACTAGGGGCTCTTGCATCCAAGATACACCGTTTGTGGCGGGGCGACTTACTATTGTAAGTACTTGAGTCCCAGGCTTCATCATTTAACTCTTATTGTTTAAGTTAATTGATGGAAATTATTCATTTCTTCACACTAGCCATATATAAAATATGCTGCAGAACAATTTAAACTAAATAGTGTTCAACAATCATGAAGTAAATCTTTAAAGTTTGGTGCGGCTGTTGCATGAAACTTGATGGGCCGTATTCATAGTTACCACTTTGGTCTAGACCATAGGCGGTCTAACTTTTTGGTATTCATAGACGATAAAAAGCCTCGCACCAAGTAAAGCCAAGGACCAGCACAGAGCAAATGTTACACGATGTAGAAAGTTTCTTCTGCACATGCGCGAGTCCCATAGAGTGTTAACAAACTACAGTTACCTACACTTTTATACATTTCTATGGTAGTTTCACACCTGTTTCCATTTTGATAGTTGATAATGTTCAATAAGAAGTTTGGTGTTCTGTGAACTTGGAGTTAATGAAGAAGCATGCAGTCATTTGGTTGGAGGTAGAAAAATGTGTTTGTTTTCTTTAGTTCGGTAAATGATTTGACATACAACAAATGTCAGTACGAGAAAGGAGGAGAGACCTGGAGGGAAATACAGTTTTCTCCAGTTTCTGGAGTAAAAGAAAGTAGTATTCTTCGTTTAAAGGAGCAATGTAGTAGACAGAAGGCACGTGTAAAGGCGAATGTTCACAAAATAAGTAGTCTTTATTTTGTTATACCTATTTGATCTGCAGTTCTGACATTTTATATTATTGTTGTTAAGTTTAAGTTAATATGTTGTTAGGTTAAGTTAATATGGAATTTCATTTTAATTACAGTAACTAATTAATTCAAGCACTTTTTAGACACAAAACAAATGAGCTACTATCATGCAGTAGCTATTTATCTGTTCAAAGTGTTTCAATAGATAAACTGTTAAAATTTGAGTCCTCGGTTATTGTCCCTGACATAGGTTCAGGTTAGGACAAATCATTTCTATCAGCTTTTTGGCATTCGCTTTACTAAACCTGTATCTGCTTTTGAAGTTTAGGTCATTGTACTTTCTAAAGTTGAAGAAAATTAGAAAAGCTAAACTAAAGAAACCATTAAGGAAGCAACCACATATACAAAAGAAAAAGAAAGCAACAGCACATTCAGTTCATTCACATATCATCCAAAAACATTTAATAAATTTAAAAAGATCTTCATGGAACAAAATATCACCTTGGCACTTACTAATAGATACTCAATTTTAAAATTGCTAAAGTCAAAAACAAAAGATGAAATCCCATCAGTTAACAGATCCGGAATATACCAGATAAGTTGTAAGAATTGTGAAAAATGCTACATAGGTCAAAATAAAAGAAATCTAAAAACCACAGTCAAACAGATTGAAACAAGAAGATAAGTCAGCAGTAGCATTTCACTTTTCGAATGAAAACCATGACATTGATCCAAATCCAAAATTATTAAAAGGAGTGATAAACCAAAATAAATTGACAACATGAGAGAACATATTCATATGGAAAAATAAGGATCGCGTAATGAACTTTGAACTCCCACCAGTAGATAATTTGACAAAGAGGTCATAGTTCCACCACCAGAGAGAGAGCAGACAACAGATGCCAGTTGGAAAGAGATTGAAAATGGAGGCGAATGCCTTTGAAACTAGTCTCTCATAAATATAAACAAGTGACGAGTATTAATAAACCAACTACAAATATAAACTTAAAAGAAGCGTAGGGACAGTGAAGCACAAATTAGTACAAAATTGAATCGAGAATATATTGACACATTGCTTCACTCACACTGTTTATTCACAGGACATGTTTCAAGAGCTCTTGCTCCTATCCTCAGCTGATACTCGACTAGTGCAAGTTGTAGTGGTTTCTTCTTTCTCCGTATTGTCAATAGATGGCGTGATGTACTTGTCAAAGATGTCCGGTGGTGGAGTTTCAAAATTCATGACTCGATGACGATTTTTGTTAATGAAGATTTTTTCCCATACTAAAGGTCTATGGGGTGATTAACGTATTTTATTAGAGATGTTTCCAAATTGATGTCATGTCTAGTATTCAAAAAATGAAAAGCCACTGCTGATTTTTCTGTTTCACCATTTTTAATGTTTCTCATATGTTCTTTAGTTCTGATGTTAATATTTCTTTTTGTTTTTCCTATATAAATTTTAGGGCAAGTTTCACATTTGATCTCATAGATTCCTGGTTTTTCTTTGATAGTGATTGAATTTTTGGGAGGGCCTTTTAACAAATTTCTGATATTAAACCTATTTTGAGGTGCAAGAGTTATGTTGTGTTTTGAGAAGATTTTTTGGAATTTGTTATAGGCTGATGGGTGGAAGGTGAATTTTTTAAAAAGTTTTTTCTCTTTTTCTCCTGTAGGTTCTAGGGTGGTGGTTTCTTTTATTTTCTTAGCTTTGTTGAGTCTGTTAACAGTTTTGTCTACTAAATTTGGGTTGAAACCGTTGGATATAGCTACTTTTTTTATGTGTAGGTATTCTTCTTGATAATCTTCTCTGTTTAGTGGAAAGTTGATCATTCGAAAGATTAAACTGTTGAAAATGGCATGTTGGTGTTGTTTTGGGTTGAAACTGTTGTTCTTAATGTAATTATCTGTGTGTGTCGGTTTCCTGTAGATACCAAAAGTGAGTTTGTTGTTCATTTTTTTTTTTTTTTTTTTTTTTTTGATCTTGATGTCCAAAAAGGGGAGCACACCATCCTCTTCTGTTTCCAATGTAAATTTTATAGCTGGATTTTGTATATTCAAAAGTTTAAGACCATCTTGTATGAGTTTTTTAGGTACTATTGCAAAAATGTCGTCAACATAGCGATACCACACTTTGAAATAATTTGGAAAAGCTTTTGTGATATGTGTTTCAAAAGCACTCATGAATAAATCTGCCAAGAAGGGAGACAATGGGTTGCCCATAGCTAGGCCCGTTTTTTGTTTATAGATCTGTCCATTAAAGCTGAAAAAATTTTGATTGATACAAATTTCTGTAAGTTGTGAAAGTTCTTCTATTTCTTCAGGTGTTATTTTTATTGATTCCAGCCATTTTTTGAGAAGTGGAATAAGCTCATTGGTCGGTATACTTCATTTCTTTATATCCAAGTATACCGACCAATGGCTTATTCCACTTCTCAAAAAATGGCTGGAATCAATACAAATAACACCTGAAGAAATAGAAGAACTTTCACAACTTACAGAAATTTGTATCAATCAAAATTTTTTCAGCTTTAATGGACAGATCTATAAACAAAAAACGGGCCTAGCTATGGGCAACCCATTGTCTCCCTTCTTGGCAGATTTATTCATGAGTGCTTTTGAAACACATATCACAAAAGCTTTTCCAAATTATTTCAAAGTGTGGTATCGCTATGTTGACGACATTTTTGCAATAGTACCTAAAAAACTCATACAAGATGGTCTTAAACTTTTGAATATACAAAATCCAGCTATAAAATTTACATTGGAAACAGAAGAGGATGGTGTGCTCCCCTTTTTGGACATCAAGATCAAAAAAAAAAGAACAACAAACTCACTTTTGGTATCTACAGGAAACCGACACACACAGATAATTACATTAAGAACAACAGTTTCAACCCAAAACAACACCAACATGCCATTTTCAACAGTTTAATCTTTCGAATGATCAACTTTCCACTAAACTGAGAAGATTATCAAGAAGAATACCTACACATAAAAAAAGTAGCTATATCCAACGGTTTCAACCCAAATTTAGTAGACAAAACTGTTAACAGACTCAACAAAGCTAAGAAAATAAAAGAAACCACCACCCTAGAACCTACAGGAGAAAAAGAGAAAAAACTTTTTAAAAAATTCACCTTCCACCCATCAGCCTATAACAAATTCCAAAAAATCTTCTCAAAACACAACATAACTCTTGCACCTCAAAATAGGTTTAATATCAGAAATTTGTTAAAAGGCCCTCCCAAAAATTCAATCACTACCAAAGAAAAACCAGGAATCTATGAGATCAAATGTGAAACTTGCCCTAAAATTTATATAGGAAAAACAAAAAGAAATATTAACATCAGAACTAAAGAACATATGAGAAACATTAAAAATGGTGAAACAGAAAAATCAGCAGTGGCTTTTCATTTTTTGAATACTAGACATGACATCAATTTGGAAACATCTCTAATAAAATACGTTAATCACCCCATAGACCTTTCCGTATGGGAAAAAATCTTCATTAACAAAAATCGTCATAGAGTCATGAATTTTGAAACTCCACAACCGGACATCTTTGACAAGTACATCACGCCATCTATTGACAATACGGAGAAAGAAGAAACCACTACAACTTGCACTAGTCGAGTATCAGCTGGGGATAGGAGCAAGAGCTCTTGAAACATGTCCTGTGAATAAACAGTGTGAGTGAAGCAATGTGTCAATATATTCTCGATTCAATTTTGTACCAACTACAAATAGTTTCTGAGATTAATTTTGATGTCACTGTTACTAAATTCCTCCAAATACATATATTTAATTATTTACTGTAATAAACATGACTAATACAGACTGAAAGAGAGACTAATAAATATTGTGACTTTGTGGGTTCATAAAATTAAAAGTCCACGTAGTCAAAATTCAAAATGCTCTTGATTTTCATAGAAACACACTGTACACCTTGGCAGCAAGATGATGAAATATAAACCAACACAATCTCTCTGCTCACTTTTTTCTCGGGCAACAAGCCAGGTGAAAAGACAATTAGATATCTAATAGATATCTTGTTGCCCGAGAAGTAAGTGAACATATTCATCACCAGGAAAGCTTCAGGTCTTATTTAACACAATCTCCTGTCACTTCTGCACACATTAATAGATACAAGAGTTCACTTTCAAATCCAGTCCAATTACGACTCCACTCAACTAACTGCAGCATCTTTTATAGCTCCACTCACTGTTCAAGAAATTACCAGAAGTTTCTGTAACAATCAAAATGGTACAAGAACATTCCAGTTATCTATCTTTATCTGTATCAGCAAGCTTTCTATCTCTGCATTGCACCTTCCAGTTATCTATCTTTATCTGTTTCAACAAGCTTTCTATCTCAGCGCTGCACCTTCCAGTTATCTATCTTCATCTGTTTCGGCAAGCTTTCTATCTCAGCGCTGCACCTTCCAGTTATCTATCTTTATCTGTTTCAGCAAGCTTTCTACCTTCGTGCTGCAACTTCCAGTTATCTATTTTTATCTGTTTCAGCAAGCTTTCTATCTCAGCGCTGCACCTTCCAGTTATCTATCTTTATCTGTTTCAGCAAGCTTTCTATCTTCGCGCTGCAACTTCCAGTTATCTATTTTTATCTGTTTCAGCAAGCTTTCTATCTCTGCATTGCACCTTCCAGTTATCTATCTTTATCTGTTTCAACAAGCTTTCTATCTCAGCGCTGCACCTTCCAGTTATCTATCTTCATCTGTTTCGGCAAGCTTTCTATCTCAGCGCTGCACCTTCCAGTTATCTATCTTTATCTGTTTCAGCAAGCTTTCTATCTTCGTGCTGCAACTTCCAGTTATCTATTTTTATCTGTTTCAGCAAGCTTTCTATCTCTGCGCTGCACCTTCCAGTTATCTATCTTCATCTGTTTCAGCAAGCTTTCTATCTCTGCGCTGCACCTTCCAGCTATCTATCTTTATCTGTTTCGGCAAGCTTTCTATCTCTGCGCTGCACCTTCCAGTTATCTATCTTTATCTGTTTCAGCAAGCTTTCTATCTCTGCGCTGCACCTTCCAGTTACTAACTTTATCTGTTTCGGCAAGCTTTCTATCTCTGCGCTGCACCTTCCAGTCATCTAACTTTATCTGTTTCGGCAAGCTTTCTATCTCTGCGCTGCACCTTCCAGTTATCTAACTTTATCTGTTTCGGCAAGCTTTCTATCTCCATGCTGCACCTTCCAGTTATCTAACTTTATCTGTTTCAGCAAGCTTTCTATCTCTGCGCTGCACCTTCCAGTTATCTATCTTCACCTGTTTCAGCAAGCTTTCTATCTCAGCGCTGCACCTTCCAGTTATCTATCTTTATCTGTTTCAGCAAGCTTTCTATCTTCGCGCTGCAACTTCCAGTTATCTATTTTTATCTGTTTCAGCAAGCTTTCTATCTCTGCATTGCACCTTCCAGTTATCTATCTTTATCTGTTTCAACAAGCTTTCTATCTCAGCGCTGCACCTTCCAGTTATCTATCTTCATCTGTTTCGGCAAGCTTTCTATCTCAGCGCTGCACCTTCCAGTTATCTATCTTTATCTGTTTCAGCAAGCTTTCTATCTTTGCGCTGCAACTTCCAGTTATCTATTTCTATCTGTTTCAGCAAGCTTTCTATCTCTGCGCTGCACCTTCCAGTTATCTATCTTCATCTGTTTCAGCAAGCTTTCTATCTCTGCGCTGCACCTTCCAGCTATCTATCTTTATCTGTTTCGGCAAGCTTTCTATCTCTGCGCTGCACCTTCCAGTTATCTATCTTTATCTGTTTCGGCAAGCTTTCTATCTCTGCGCTGCACCTTCCAGTTATCTAACTTTATCTGTTTCGGCAAGCTTTCTATCTCTGCGCTGCACCTTCCAGTCATCTAACTTTATCTGTTTCGGCAAGCTTTCTATCTCTGCGCTGCACCTTCCAGTTATCTAACTTTATCTGTTTCGGCAAGCTTTCTATCTCCATGCTGCACCTTCCAGTTATCTAACTTTATCTGTTTCAGCAAGCTTTCTATCTCTGCGCTGCACCTTCCAGTTATCTAACTTTATCTGTTTCGGCAAGCTTTCTATCTCCATGCTGCACCTTCCAGTTATCTAACTTTATCTGTTTCGGCAAGCTTTCTATCTCTGCGCTGCACCTTCCAGTTATCTAACTTTATCTGTTTCGGCAAGCTTTCTATCTCCATGCTGCACCTTCCAGTTATCTAACTTTATCTGTTTCGGCAAGCTTTCTATCTCAGCACTGCACCTTCCAGTTATCTAACTTTATCTGTTTCGGCAAGCTTTCTATCTCTGCGCTGCACCTTCCAGTTATCTAGCTTTATCTGTTTCGGCAAGCTTTCTATCTCTGCGCTGCACCTTCCAGTTATCCATCTTTATCTGTTTCAGCAAGCTTTCTATCTCAGCACTGCACCTTCCAGTTATCTATCTTTATCTGTTTCAGCAAGCTTTCTATCTCAGCGCTGGACCTTCCAGTTATCTATCTTTATCTGTTTCAGCAAGCTTTCTATCTCCATGCTGCTCTGTCTCTTTGTGCATGCTGGTTGCAACAATACTCACGACAATATTAACTAATAATTAGTGCCTGTGTTTGATTGCTTCAAGATTAATTAAGTGAGAAATGTGAAGCTTAATTTAAATGCACATTATAACGTTTTTAGAGCACATTTATTAGGTTCTTACTGCATAGATGCATGCATATATTAATATTTTATAGTGCATATAAACCGAGCTCAAATAATTTCTGCTTTTTCTTTTGGCAGAACGTCTTTTATCTATGAGAGGTAAGGTACCCATTCATATTCATGGATATTGCTTAACAGACTGTCAGCAAAGCTTTGTGGTCACTAAACTTTTGACATATGACTTTTATTTCTATAACATTTGGTTAAACTAATGCCATGGCACGAAAACAGTACCCTTACAGCTTGTCCATAAGGGAGCTCCACAAACTGACAAACATCATATGTGTTAAAGCATTATTAATTACAGAACAGAAGTGCCTTATTTCTCCCTGAATGTCTGAATGACAAGCAAAGCAGGATATTTACTTAAAAGCATATTGACTTGGGATTGTGTGTTCTGTTTGATAAGCATCTTGATTTACTTACCTTATGTTGACTTAGGGATATCAAAAGTACACATGTGCCTGTATTTGAGAAGTAACTCTTTCTTCAGCTGAAGCTGTTTTCTTAATGTCTCCAATTTCTGAATTTGTTCTTCTTTGCTATATTCTATTCCTGGAAGTCTTCGAATCTATAAGCAAATAAATAAATTGAGGAATATTTTAAGCTTTTAGTTTACACTCATTCAACATTATTTAAAACAAAGGGTCATATGGTAACCTTCTTGCAGCTTTTCTCTGTGTAATGTTGACAGTTGAGGATGTTAGGAAGGTCCTAATGAAACGTGTTCTAGGAAACACTAGCAATATATGGAGCATTGAGTACTAGTTCAGCTCATAATTATATTAAAACATATAATACTTAATATTTACAAAGACTTAACATATTTTATTTACAAGTGAGCTATTATTTAATATGTGCAAAAATTGCTGTTTTATTTCTTCCACTGAATACTCATGAAGGCATATTTGATAAGATATGCTTTGATTTCCTTTATCATTTTCCCCTCTTCATTTATGGCTTCAATTGTACAAGGTAAGAGGTTATATAGGTCCTCTGCAATATTCTCAATACATTTATTTTCTAAGGCACCTCTAAATCTATTTGTAAAGTAATTTTTTTACTTCTAGTGTTGTGCTTATGTATCACCTTCCCATCATTGTACATATATAAATATCATATATGTACAATGACGGTAAGGTTGATAAATTTAGTATTTTTTTTAAATGCATTTCTACATGAACTTCTTGTAGGTATTTTTTTAATGACTTGTGCCACTTGCTTTAGTATACAAGTTGTTTCAAAACGACACCAAACGATTGTAGCCTGTAACAGTAGTTTCGATTTATATTTAGAAAAGGTGTGAAAAATTTATACATGTATAAAAAAAATGTGTAAAAATATGTGTTATTTTGTGATTGGTCGTAGTAATAATTGTATAACGTAATGTGGTGACCTTAGCATTAAATCGGCCAATTATAAAATAAATAAAACAAAATTAATATAGGAGTAACGATAGTAACGGAAACTCAATAATCTTCATAAGGAGATAGATATGTGTTCTGTAATCTTGTGAGTGATGAGTAGACGTGCCGGAGTAAGGTGTTTTATGTAATTAATGGAATCTTTTTATTAAAGAAGTAAGAATTTATAGATATGCTGGAGGTAACCTGCAATGATTGACTAGGAAGGAAAGTTCAAGTAAAATATAATCCAGATAATACAATTAAATTGTATGTTACAAAATTGGACTTCTCCAAAATTGTATTTATTTCACATTTCTCTGAACCACACCTGAAAACGAGAGATCTCATGACTCTTATTTAAAATAAGATGATACAATTGGTGACCAGAAGAAATTGATAGCCGCAAAAACTCGCACGAGAAGAGAAAGAATTGTGCTTCCAACATAGAAATCCTGCTTCAAGCCGTTGCGTAGTTTATAACTTAACTAGTCCGAATTTCGGTGTCGCAGCTTCTAAGTTCTGTTAGGTATAATTTTATGTAGCATTAAATATTACATGATTTTGTGATTAGGCAGTCAGGAACCACTGGTGTACGAACCTCAAAAGTTGTTATTCGTTGCACCAGTCACGAAAACAAAAACATTACCCCTTGCTCTTTATCAGTGACCCTAGCCTACCTTTCAGGTAATGGGACAAAGGACAGTCGACTAATAACTCGGACAGTTGAAGGTCGCTCTTCAGTGTAAAACTACACATTCCGTCCTAACAGAGAGGATTTTGCGCGTACTTAGATAGCAAATACAAGCAATATGGAGCGCTGTACGAACGTTGAAATGACGGATATGGTTTTGATGATGGAAGAGCTGAAGGGAGTTCAACGAACGTACAATTAATTTAGATTCATTAAAAATATGAATTGTAAAAATTTTTACATCAATGATATTTATTTAACTTCAGACAGAACATTTTGTTACGATCTTAACTGTACAACACTTTCAACCACTTACTGTAACTATCAACAGCTTCCTTTTCAGTTACAAATGCTTTATTTAGTCTTATCAAACATGTGAAATAAAATGCTTGTCTCATTGTATAAGCCATTTAGTTTTGGTTAATTTATCTACAATTCTTTGATGTTGTGTTCTGTTTTGTTTAACATTTAATGCTTCCATCCTCAACCTCGCTAACGTTAACTTCCCTCTAAAAGGTATAAGTTGCATATGTCCATCAGCTTATTTGCCATCATGGACTGCTATAACGGAATTTTGGAACACGTTAAACACTCAAAAGCAATAATTAAGCAATAGCTTCTTTATTGCGACTTTATAAGCCAACGAAATTCTTAATAGTAGCAAGCTACTGCGGAGTATGTCGGTATGTTTACAAACAGATACAGTACGCGTCACGGCGTGTGACCTATATCTGCCAACTCCGATAGCGTGAGGCACGCGTCTTTGTTCCTGTCACTGCCTAATCCACACTCATTCTGAAGCATTTTTTTAATACAGTAAAAACTATATGTGTCACACAGAAACTGAGCAACTACTTCTATATCGAGATTTAACTGTATTGGAACACCACAGTGAAGCGAAAAATTATTAAATTTTAGATGAGTCGTATTTCTTACACATCTGCTTCACTTTCGTACCTATTTTGAGGACATGTTTCGCAAATCTTCGTTTGCATCTACGGCTCTTGTGCGACTGACGCTAGATCCAGCGGTGTGGGTAATTCTGGGGTTGTTGCTGCCATCTGTTGATTTAGTGATGAACTGAAATGTGGGATTCTCTTCTAGCGGGATTTCAAAGTTCATTAGTTGGTTTTTATGTTTTTCTATGTATATCCTCTCCCATATGACGAGTTCACTATGTTTTTGTACGTATTTTAGTAATTCTGTGCTATCTTCAATTTCATGATTTTCAGACCAGAAATGAGCTGCTATTGCGGACTTATCAATATTTTTGTATCGTAAGTGCCTGAAGTGTTCTTTCTTTCCAGTGCCTATGTTTCTTTTTGTCCTCCCTATGTAAATTTTTTCACAGTCTTTACACTTAATTTTGTAAATGCCTGACTTTTCCTCTGGTTTTATCTTATCAGTATTATTACTGTGAAGTAGGTTTTTAATGTTGTAATTGTTTTTTGGTGCCAATGTTATATTGTATTTCTTGAATATTTTTTGGAACTTTTTTGTGGCCCAGGGGTGGTAAGTAAATTTAGCAAATCTAGTTTCTTGTTTTATTGGTGTGAGAGCTGTGATCTGTTTTAATTTCTTTTGAAGTTTGAATAATTTTAGTTTTTTATCTACTGATAAGATAAAACCAGAGGAAAAGTCAGGCATTTACAAGATTAAGTGTAAAGACTGTGAAAAAATTTACATAGGGAGGACAAAAAGAAACATAGGCACTAGAAAGAAAGAACACTTCAGGCACTTAAGATACAAAAATATTGATAAGTCCGCAATAGCAGCTCATTTCTGGTCTGAAAATCATGAAATTGAAGATAGCACAGAATTACTAAAATACGTACAAAAACATAGTGAACTCGTCATATGGGAGAGGATATACATAGAAAAACATAAAAACCAACTAATGAACTTTGAAATCCCGCTAGAAGAGAATCCCACATTTCAGTTCATCACTAAATCAACAGATGGCAGCAACAACCCCAGAATTACCCACACCGCTGGATCTAGCGTCAGTCGCACAAGAGCCGTAGATGCAAACGAAGATTTGCGAAACATGTCCTCAAAATAGGTACGAAAGTGAAGCAGATGTGTAAGAAATACGACTCATCTAAAATTTAATACTTCTATATGTTTGGTGTCATTTTGAAACACCCTGTATATATTTCTCTGTTTACTTTCTTTGAATTTTTTTCAATATGGAACAAGTATTACTAAACTTCCTCAAAACCAAACAGGGGATGATTTAAGGTTACCCATGTATTTTCCAAGGAATCGCCATTGATTTATTTTATCATTTAATTAAAGAAATTTCGCTACTTTCATTCTTTCATGCAACAAAGCATACATTTTAGATTTAATATGATGAATATGATGATTATAATAATAATAATAATAATAATAATAATAATAATAAAAATAATAAAAATAATAATAATAATAATAATAATAATAATAATAATAATAATAATAATAATAATAATAATAATAATAATAATAATAATAATAATAATAATAATAATAATAATAATAATAATAATAATAATAATAATAATAATAATAATAATAATAATAATAATAATAATAATAATAATAATAATAATAATAATAATAATAATAATAATAATAATAATAATAATAATAATAATAATAATAATAATAATAATAATAATAATAATAATAATAATAATAATAATAATAATAATAATAATAATAATAATAATAATAATAATAATAATAATAATAATAATAATAATAATAATAATAATAATAATAATAATAATAATAATAATAATAATAATAATAATAATAATAATAATAATAATAATAATAATAATAATAATAATAATAATAATAATAATAATAATAATAATAATAATAATAATAATAATAATAATAATAATAATAATAATAATAATAATAATAATAATAATAATAATAATAATAATAATAATAATAATAATAATAATAATAATAATAATAATAATAATAATAATAATAATAATAATAATAATAATAATAATAATAATAATAATAATAATAATAATAATAATAATAATAATAATAATAATAATAATAATAATAATAATAATAATAATAATAATAATAATAATAATAATAATAATAATAATAAAGCTAGGTTGTCAATCCTACTTGAATTTCAGTAGAGAACTTAAAGAAGGAAGATGATAAGAGGCTATCAGGTTTGAAGTGATTCTAGAGAAGGAAGATATAATTCACCACCTTGCTATGCTACGTACTCCTGAGCTGAATTGTGGTAGCTAAACTGCTAGATCTATATGCACTTATATGAAAACACTCCTCACATACATGATATTTGCAGGAATTTAGTGACAGTGATGTCCAAATTAATACATTACACTATCTGTAGTCAGTTTTTTCACACTATGTCACATTTTAATTTTTGAAGGACCAATTTTGGCAGCTGCTGCTTCCATTTTCAACTTTAAATGAAAAATTAAAAAAAGCCAACAACATATTTAGTGGATTCACCTACCAACCAAAAACATTTAATGAATTCACTAAGATCTTTAGATAACAAAATATCTTGGCATCTATAAATACTCAGCAGGCCCATAGTTTTCAGAGCTGTTTACCTTAACGGTCTGACTGTCATCTGTTGTTGCCTGTGGGCTACTCTGTTGTAGTGGAACTAAACTTCTTTATCTAGTACCTCAAAAAACCAAATGTAACGTAGTGTGAAAAATTGACTACAAATGGTATTATCAATTTAGAAATTGTATTGATAGTCGATGTGAAAAATCCAATGCCACAGCTGGGATTAGAACCATGGATCTACTGGTCTCTGTCCAATCGCTCCCACCCATTGAGCCACCATGGCCAACTCGTCGTCACATGTGCATTAATGTAAATCTTTTGTGTGAGAAATTTGTCATTGACATTTCTTGTAGTTTATATAGTATCCAGAAATGTATTCTTAAAATTTTTTAAATGTATGTTTAAAAGGAACTATTTAACACTATACTTCAATTACATAAGCAATATATTTAAATATTAATTTAAATGTCTCACATAGTAAATGTGCATTTCTATAACTCTGGTTTTCTTTAAGATATAGTTAAATTCATCGAGCACAGAGATAGCAAGCAGCAGATGAAAGTGGTGCCGGATATGACATCCTGACACTGTTGCTACATCATTACCCATTTGCTAGAGAGAGATGAGTATGGTTGGACTGTGAGCTTGGAACCATGGAATACAATGATTGCCATGGAACTTTAACCTTAATTTTTAAATTTTTTAAATGAAGATGTTCTTACTTTCATGAAATTTTATATGTATATTATGAATCAACCCAATGATTATATACTCCATGACACAAAAAAATTAATGAAACCATGGTAAATATAAAAGATGAAACACTACAAAACTCTTCCATGTTGCTCATTCTACAGTACTTTCTAAACATTTGACACTCCTTATCACAATACTTATAAACAATATTCCCTATATGAATATTTTTTTTAATGATAGATCAACATTACAGTGCCTTTTTTTTAGTAGCATCTGAATTGCTACAGATGTGGATTTTGTCAATGTTCATGTACTCTGCAAAGATACAACGTACCTGATTCCTTGCTTGGTCTAGCTTCTTCTGCAGCTCTAACACCTTTTGGCTAGTATCCTGTGATTCTCGAGTTTTTTGGCTTGTGTCATGAGGATCTCTTTCAACACTGCAAAAAGAGGTGCTTGGCTTCAAATTTAAGAAGTTTTTCTCTCTTGCTTTGTTAACAACTTTGTGGTTATAAATAATTTGGCACGTGTCAATTATGACGAAATATTTGGTTATTTATAGTTTTATGTTAACTTTACAAGAGACAAAATGGCATACCTTTTAATTATTTCATAAATTAGCGGTAAAAATTCAACATCTACATCATCCACAGTTAGCTGTGGTGGCAAAGCACTGCCTGCTGATCCATTTTGGTCTTCCGAAAACATTTCATGCCATCACTTTACACCTTAGATGGTGGTGAAGCGGATTTATATTACACTTGTTATATTTACTACGGTATAATCTATAAAAGCGATTTTGTTCGCTGGATCATCTGATGTGATGCACCTACAATCTTAGAATGATTTTAGCAGTTGTACCAATCTAGACTTGCTTGCAACTGTCAGTGACCTTGACATCACCTGCAATAAAATATCCATTTACAAATTGTTTATTGTTAATAAAATGTGTGCATCAACACCTGAAAATTACAAGGAACATTTTAATGCAGTTAATACCTATATGAGATACACATTTACATAAGTTATAGAAGTTGCGACTGCCTGTATAATTGTGGTGTGTTTGCAATTCTGCTTACGTACAACCCGTACAACCAATGGAGATTACGAAAGCCTCGTGGGAAATTGGGTAAAGCTAGAAGTTGCGGAGTGCTGTGTAGAGATGAACGGACAAGCTCTAGCTTCACCAAGAAAAAAGCCGCGAAGGAATGATATTTCGAAAGTGACAGTGGTTTTGGGAGCACAATGGGGCGACGAAGGAAAAGGAAAAGTTGTGGATATGCTGGCTACAGATGCCGATATTGTCTCTCGCTGTCAGGTAAATCCATTGAAACAGTTTAGGAATCTTACTGCCTCATTTTGTGTACGTTCTTTAAATTGAAGTCATGGGTGTACGGTGGTTGTGCCTCACCACGAGGTGGCAAAACGTGGTTATACAAAAATGTATATATTGAACCTGCACTATTAAACGCCTTTAACAGAGTTGAAATTATTGCTGCGGGAATTAACTTAAATGCAGGCCCTTATTTTCAGAAACAGTACATTATTATTGTTATATATTTAGGTTTATTTTAATAATCGCGTAAGTGTAGCTTCTTTTTAATGAGTTGAAGGCTATTTTATTTTTTGTTTTCGAGGGAATGTGACATCATTCTATTATATACTAAAAGCAGCTTTCTTACAAGTTGCATATTAGACGACAAAATACTCAGAGGCGTACTTAAAATTAATTGGGTATAGATGGCGGAATAACATTTTAATCTATAAAGATCATCCAACACCAACTCCAATACTCAGACCTTAATACAGATTCCAAGATGGCGCCCATCGAAGCCCAGCGACTCTGGTTACTCTTAAGCATTTATCACTTTATACTTTCAACCAAAACGTGTAATAACATAAATAAAAAGCACATTGACAAATCCTAATCGTTTATCACATATAGTAACACGTTGCACTGCTATTTCCTACCTTATACTTCTAATCAAAATTTAACTTATAAGGCATGACAACTCATAAGCATTTAACACTTTGCACAGTAAAAACGTAGAGGAAAACATGATTAAATGAAACAAAAGTTAAGTTTTTCTTGAACACAACAGAAATGGTATAATCAAGAACACATGCACAAGAAAAGAAAGAAAGAAAAAGAATGAAAGAAAGAAAGAAAAAGCTAACCTGAAATATTTACTTGCTGCTAAGTTTGAGCTCCTTACGAAGTTCATCACTGGCTTTTCTTCTGGTTTCTCTATTTTGCACTTTCTTGGATAAGTGTTCAGATACATTCTTTTTCATTTAACATTTTGTGTAATTGTTCATAAATATGTTTGCCAGCACTTTCACACACTTCTTCACTTTGACAAGTAAAGGCTCATTTATATTATTTTCTTTTTTGTGTGAGTGTTCTAAGCCAGGGGTGCTTGTACATCTTTGTTAAAAATTGCATTAGATACACAGGATGTGGTAATGTCAATACATTAGTTTTTCTTATTGTATAGTTCTGGATATGCATATGAAATGTTTATAGCCCATATCAAAACATCTGGAGAACATTTAATCCAACTAGCACAGGCTAGCTCCAGCTGTTCTAAAGCAAACTTTATGTTACTGGACTGTATCATCATCTGCAGCAAGTAATAAAGTTTCTTTTATATTGTTTACATAGTTACCTTTTCTGGTAAGGACATACCTACTGCTTATACTATAATATTTAAGAGAACTCACCAGATTGTCCAGTTTACTCCATCTGTCAAATTTGAGGGTGGCAGTTCCCTCACATTGCAAGAACCATCTAAAATTTTTTTCACTGGTAAGTTCATAATATTTCAAAACACACTCACTTTTAGGTTATGAAGTATTTTGAAACTCACATTAAGAGTAGGAACATCAGTGAAAGTGGGATTTTGAATGTTATTGAAAAGAACATAACTAATCATCATTAATAATGACTATGAATGTGTTAAAATCTTTCCTCACCACTTCGATTTTTAAGGACTCAAAACTGCCAATAACATCTTGTGCACACCAATTATTAACATTCTCTTCACTCTCGGCAAAATGTCTTGCATATGTTCCTCAGGATTTCGTCTTTTCTGCTTGAGCTTTACTGTGTGATAGGATGGCTGATTCTTAAAAATCGTAGGTTAGTCATCATCAGCTAATTTTGTTACTTTTTGAGGGACACGAATTGGTTTACCATCATTTGCTGGAAAAATGTCTTCCCTAACCACAAAGTATGTTCCAAATAATGAACACAAACTACAGTTTTGTCATTTACTTCAAAATTTTTACGATGTATGTTCCTGATCCACTTATCCCATAAAGATTTTTCTTTAGCAAATTTAAATATTGTCGTATGAGGTTCACTACCATAATTAGATTTGCAGTCGGGAACAGAATAAGAACGATCCTTTCGACAATATTTCACACTACTATATATTTACATAAACTTTATAACTTAATGTTATGTTAAAAACTCACTATAAACTAACTCGTTGGTCACTAGTTACAACTTTAATGTGAATTACACTAATTCTGCAAACACACAATCAAAGTAAACAAACCCATGCTTCACTCGGTGGACATAACCATAACATAACATGCTGGGCCACGAGCGGCGCCATTTTTGCTACAATCGATACTCGTATTATGGTCTGAGAATTGGAGTTGGTGTTGGATCATCAAGTCATTGCAAAAGTGACCGAAAGTTATTTTGTTTTGTAAGGAAGGTCCTTAGTGTTCACTGGAATATCTACTTGCTAATAATGTAAAAACTAAAATATTGTTATTTAATAAATTATTGCACGAATTTTTACATTATCTATTATATATATATATATATATATATATATATATATATATATATATATATATATATATATATATATATATATATATATATATATATAATGGTGAAAATATGCCTCAGGCTTAAAATGAGGCGAGTTAAAATATCGAGGCTTTAGCAGGAGTGAAACCACTCTGTTCTGTATTATCCAGATTTAATCTTACATTAGCTAGAGAAAAGTGGAATTAAAGAAGAGATATATGAAAACTCGGAACATTGGGTACTTTAAGTGCTTTCAAAAGAGGACTTCCCGTTGAGCACTTGGAAAGTACAAAAAGCAGGAATTCTGGTTGAGAGGCTCTTTGTGCAGTTGTTTCAGTTACAGGAGTTAACCTGATGATGAAATGCAGAGGCAGCAAGAACAAAATGAACATTAATAACTATAAAGTGAGACATATTAAAAGATAAGTTTTCTAATTTAACAACCAGGAATGAAGGATTACAGATAAGAGGAAATTTAATGTTGCTTCGGCCACTTTGTGTCTTGAAGTATTGAAATTTATTTATACTGGTCTAAAATGCCGGATTTATAATTTCCTGTTAAAGTACAGCATAAATTGTATTTATTTTCCATTTAATATGAATTAAAAATAAGATTTTCGGGATTTGGTGTAAATAGGTCAAAATGAACTGTAACATTGAAATAGGCATTTTTAGGTAAAAACTTAAAGGTGTGCTGTCTATTAATCACGTACAATGTTAACAAATTTATATCTAGAGCAGTTAGCTAGTTATTGTAATTTAGCTCTGTGCTGATTCTTCTGATTGATGCATCAGAACTTGTAGCCGACCTTCCACTAGGTGCCTCATCAGCAAAAAATCCCATCCATTTCAGTTTCAGATCTCTAATAGCTTACCTCCTAGGACCTGGTTTCCTGAACTTTCTAGGGAATTCTTCTTAGACCTGCGGTAAGTCAATCCTATATTAGTGAATATGAACGGCTAATTTTTCCTCTATTGTCAGCATAGTTCGAATAACCTATAACCCAAATATACAATTTAACAATAGTCAACTAGGTTTTGGCTCAAACCTGTGTAGACCTCTAGTTCAAATGTCCACACACTCACAATTACTGCACAGCTAACAACTCAAATAACAGCTGACTCCGCTCTAACACTTTGTGCGGTTTTTATACTTCCAGTCATTGTTCTAGAATGCAGTCGATCATTCGATAACAATCACAATGCAGCGAGAGAAAGACGGAACTATTTCTGTTTCTCTTTCTCTCTCTCGGCAACCATTTAGCGTTGTGTACTGCTATCTGCCTCTGCCCACACATAGCTCTGGCTTTGTGTCGGCTCCAACAAAACAGTGCAATGGGTGGCAATATCATTAAAACCCATAATTATGTTTATTTTTTGTCATATTAACTGTTTCCAAAATATTCATTTTTATTTGTTGGAATTTTAAAACCATTTGTCAGTATTTAAGTATAGTATTTTTTGTTCTTGTGATTTTGCAAAGAGTAGAACTTCAAAGTGATCTTTAACAACTTTATCTTTAAGTGCACAGTGTACGTTTTCTTCGGCTCTTCTTTAGAACAAGCCCCCAGACAAACTTTTGTCTAAGTCCAACATCGGAGGCATGCACAAGTGCTGATGGAACCTGCCGAAATGACATGCGCCGACGTCAGTAGCACAAAATTTTCAACACTGCTAACATTGATCTAACAACTACACTACTTCTAAAAAGTTAACTTTCGATATTACTTAAATTACTTTTTCTTATCTATATTTAAAAAAGAATCGTCTGATATGACTTAACTTTCCATATGACTTAACTTTGGAGGACGTAAATCGCAAAAAAATAATTAAAAAATCTACATATACATTTAAAAAAGAATAAATAAATAAAGCTGTAGTCAATGAACATATACTGCACAACAGTTTTCTCGTAATACAGCTTGCTGGCAAAACTATGTAATCAGGAGCACTTGCGCAGGTGGCAATTTCGTTTTATCAAACCACGTTTAGCAACGGACTCCGAAAACTGCTCATTATGTCCTCTCCTGCAGGAAAATATTAGGAATTTCCGCCCCCGTTTTGTTACAGTATGTAGAACGGCATCGCACACCGGCACAACATTCTACTTCTTAATAAACTTTTGTCATACAAAAACTGCATGCACTTTTCCTCATTTTTGCATAAAGGCGCAAGATCGATAAAACTTATAAATCGAGCCATTGGTTTCAGATAGAACTTCCACTGAATAACTTTCTTTACTGAATGCCAGGTCCCCGGTGGAAAATTAATTTTCAGATTTTACAGTTAAACTGCAGCCTTGCGAACAGTGAAGTTTCGAACATCTGCAAAACAGATGGTTGGGTGATGGTGCAAGGTTGGCAACAGAAGCTTACGCCAATAACCATGTCAGGAGCACTACAACTGTGCGGTCACTTTGGCAGGTTCCGCCAGCCCTCATGCATGCATCCGATGTTGGACTTAGACAAAGTTTCTTATTGGACATGTTCTAAAGAATATCCTTTTCTTGTTGGTATTGATACATCCAAAAGTTAGTGATTAATGTTAGAAGTTTTGTTGAGTCACACTTGTTTACACTCACCTTCACTTATTATTTTTACAAATGCTGGAACGTTTTCCAGGACATTTGCCCTGTTCATCAGCAGTTTAGTGACTGACTGAGTCAGTGTCCTGGAAAACGTTCCAACGTTTTTAAAAATAAGTGAAGGTGAGTGTAAACAAGTGTGACTCAACAAAACTTCAACATGAAGAAAACTTCACTGTTAATAATGCTTCTATTTGTAATATTTATTTGTGATTAATGTTTGCCACTACATGATAATAAGGTGCGAAAACAAGGAGAAGGGATAAACTGGAATTGACACGTCATTGCTGTCACCTAGCGACCAGCAATCTCCCAATTTAAAAGCAAATTGTTGCCATAGCAACCTGGCACACTTATCCTAAGTTGCAAGCTCTATTATATTACACCATGTGCTTTATGCATGGTGCTCTTCTATCAGCATGTTGACGTCTGCAGTAAACAGACATTGCCATTATGGTTGCTTCGCTTATGAATCAGTGGTATCAGAATACCATTTGTTTGCTGCTCTCTAGTAGTGAATCTTTCACAAGGTGTAAACAGCTTTACATTATCAAAACATAATTGGTCAGTGATCATTGGGCATGTGCATCTGCGATGTGTAACTTTAATTTTTAGCTAATTATTGTTACTCATGGCTGCCATAAACATTTGTGTACAGAACGAGTCAGAAACTATGAATGAAGATCACAAAAAATGTTTTTGGGCATAAAATTGCAATTAAAGGATAAGCAAAGGAAATTATATGTTCTGTAAGAAAATATTTTGAAGAAGAAAGGGGTAGTGGGGTCATAATTCCCAATTTCAACACTGCTGGACACCAGCGGCTCTGAGATAAGTGGCATATCCCCATTGGAATAGAATGCGTCATTCTGTGCAGGTATGGCTCTTTTATTTCCTTAAATCTGAACTGCAGCTATTTATTTTTGGGTCATTCTGAGGATTTCATATGCTGTAATTAGGTAACTGCACACATAAGAAACATGTAGACAGTTCTATAATTAATAATGCAATATAGAAATTTCTAGGAATATATGTGTGTACATTAATGCAAGTGAACATCCTCCTCCCCACTGTCATTTCCGTTGCCTAGAATGTGGAGAGGGGCAGTGTTGGTATCCCCTTTCCTTCAACTGTCAGTCACCAACCTATAATGTACTCATATTAATTTATTGGTTTATGTAAATAAATGCTTGCATGATCCTGGTATTAAAAAAATCTCTTGGCAACATCCTTTTGATATTTGTTGTGTTATTTAAATTCTTGTATGTTATGTTATTGTTTCAGGGAGGCAACAATGCTGGACACACTGTGGTGGTCAATGACAGGGAATATGACTTCCATTTGCTGCCCAGTGGAATAATTAACCCCAAGTGTAAGAGTGTTATAGGTATGCTATCTTCTTATTATATAGATTTACTTGCTTTGCTTGGTAAGATACACTTTTTGATCCTCTACATCTAGCACAATATTTACAAAATAACATTCACATAGTAATAGATACAAAATATACAAAAGGAATATATATAATAAATATGTAAAATATGAAGCTATTTACAGTGAAGCAACAAATGTACAAATGTAATAATTTGTAACATAAAACTTCACTTACCTTATAAGAAGTGATGAAAATTTTCTTATTAATTGATGAGAATCGCAATTTCGTGAAAGAATTCTTCACATCATCAGCTCAAACATCGTCATTGTCAAGGTCATGCTCACTAGAGGTCACAATTAGAGCATTGTAAGCCACTATTTATAGCAGCTAAAATTCCTACAGTAGTTAATTTATATATTGTTGCAAACCCATTATTGCGATAGCATGGTCGGTGCGCACAAAGAGACACATACTGCAACACGGAGATAAAAGGCTTGCCGAAACAGATAAAGATAGATAACTGGAAGGTTTTAGTGCCGTCTTGTTACAGAAAATACCAGTAATTTCTTGAATAGAAGTTTATTTCATTTCCAGATTTTGGTATTACTGGCAGAAACATAGTGACTCTATGGAGCATGACCTTGACAACGAGGCTGTTTGAGCTGGTTATGTGAAGAATTATTTCACGAATTCGCGATCCTCATCAGTTAATAAGAAAATTTTCATCATTTCTTATAAGATATGTGAAGTTTCATGTTACAAATTATGTTAATGTGTGTATATATATAAAATAATTACAAGAAATAGATAACATAATAATTTAAGAAAACAAAAATATATAAAAGAACATACAAAAAATATACCATATTGCAGAAGAGAGAATTGACTAAAAGCTCTTGTGCAGAATAAAAACATTCTTCAACTAAGAATTTGTGTAATTTGGTTTTAAAAGCCTTTATTTTGTCTGTTTTATACAAATTGGCAACTTGTTATACAAATTTCCTGGACCATGTTTTGGAGGCTACTTTCCCCCATTGTCAACCGGACATCAACTGGTTCTCTGTGGTGTAGTTGGCGATATTTTGTCAGATGTCTCCTCTGGTGGCGGTTTGAGGAGCTTGCTGAACAGATGTTTCTGGGGGATGTCGAAATTTGAATTTTTATTGAAAAATAGAAACAAAGTATTCAATTGATTACCAGATTGATAATATTGCTAGAATTGATTACTATTCAATTGATTTCAATCAAGATTACTAGTCAACATCCAGCCAATTCAAATTACTTAGCATATTTGGCATCCGTCCACCTGCTTGTGGTTGGAATGAACAGACAGGAAGTTGATGTCATAACTGATGTCTTGAGAAATATCACATTACCTTATTCCCATGAATCAGCAGAACTAAGGACTGGGAATTTGGAAGTTGTGCTTGCAAGTCACAACACAGGAAATAAGTATTAAATAACAAGGTTCCAGAATTTGATGTGTTCCCAAGCATTCCTCAACCTTACATGTGACAATATTCCACTTTATCATTAAATTTAAAGGGAGTCGATTAATGACACAAACAACACTTTTAAATTTTTCCAGAACATGTTTCAGAGCCTTTGCCTCCATCCTCAACCGGCCATCCACTGGTTGAGGATGGAGGCAAAGTCTCTGAAACATGTTCCAAAAAAATTTAAAAGTAAATGTTGTATAGTGTCATTAATCGACTTCCTTTAAATTTAACAGATGACAACTTTGAAACAGTAAGTGCGCTACACACTGTAAAATATAGTGGCTAATATGCTAAGCTTTCACACATAATTCATTTCATTTTGAGCAATTTTGAGGTTAATTATTAGTTAACCAGTTTACAACAAATCTAAAAGGAAGACTATGTTGACAATGTTATGGCTCTCAAAAGGGGACACACTATTTTTCGTCTACCTCCGTATAACTGTAAGCTGAATGCAATTGAGCTGGCATGAGCAAAAATAAAGAATGTTTATAAAGTACGCAATGTTAACGAGAGCCACAAATCTGCTGAAACTTGCTATAGAAGCGACAGATTGGAAAGGATACAATAAGAAGGTCCAGGAGCTGGAAATGCAATATTGGTGAAACAGTGGTGTAACAGAAAATGCAATTGTTGAAATTATTAACACATCAGAGGATACCAGTGATAAAGTGATGCAGTAGACTTGGAAATCGAAGAATCACAAAGCTAGTGAGTGTCATAATATTTTTCTATTTTTATGTGTTTCATAACAAATATATAAGCATACAGCATATCGGATGGAGTTCAATTGTTTGTTGACATATCTCATACCTGCGGCGCGTATCTTTGTTTATCTTACCACAATTCGGCTGAACTGTGTTTTTCTAGGTTGACCACACTGCAGAAACAAAAGCGTGTTAGCTCTCTCTTCTTCCCCTCTGCCCGCACCACACCGTAACTCCAGTGCTCAAGAAATCTTGCGCATATAGTAATATGCTGTGTTCAAGAATGAGAAAGTTAAAACTTGCCCACATTTTCTTTCCTGTTCATTCCACCTGGAAAAGCTTCTTGTTAATAACAAATGCCTATGTTATAATATATGTATTGTAACCTTGTGATTCTTGTTTGGTTTCCATTCTCGGCTATGCCTTTAATGATTTAAAACATATTCTACCGTTATCTGATTTTAGTTTGCGTTTAATGAGAAAGATAAGTAAAATGTATCCTGAGGATGTATGCCATGTGACTATAAGTCTGTATCAAATAATTTAAACATCTACATACTATTTACAGGAAATGGAGTTGTGATACATTTGCCAGGACTTTTTGAAGAACTAGAGAAAAATGAAGCTAAGGGTCTCAGAAACTGGGAAGATCGTCTACTCATCTCTGATAGAGCTCATATTGTATTTGATTTTCATCAGGTATGTACTCAAGTGAATAGTGTTTCTCCATTTCTAAAATTTGTACTGAAAAGCTTGCTTTCAAACCATAACAGTAATACACAAACCATGATTGCCAATATTCAGTATCCCAATTTAATAAACCTCCATTTCTTATTTGTAGCATTACAGTATTCACTGTCTTCTAGATAGCCATTATTATTGTTTATCTATAAAGTATGGTTAATGTAATGCAAGAATGGAAACTAGAATGATCATAGAACATTTTATTCACAATATCCCAAGAATGTCTGAAAATCTGTATCACAATTAAAGTGGAAAACTGCTTTTGCAGATGGGACATTATTTGTAGTTGACCAATCATATTTTCTCAACTGCAATAGAAAATATTTACTGTATCACATTTTTACATTGGCTAACCTGCTTTATGTAAACTGAACTGACATGGGGTGTCAAACCTGTCGTGGGAGAGTGTAGGAACTTCCTCCAATCTCCCTGCATCTCATTCTTTGAAGACTTTCTTTGCTTTGGTGGACTGCATACAAATTGGTATAGCTCCTTAAGCAATCATTGTATAAAAATTTGTAAATAACAAAAGTATTAGAAACAAGATAATTACTTTTGTTGAATAACATTTTTAAAGAAACTTAATAGTAGTAAATTTAAAGTAAGTCGATTAATGACACTAAACAACGCTTATAAAATTTTTCCGGAACATGTTTCAGATACTTTGCCTCCATCCTCAACCGGCCATCGACTGATTCTCATTGGTGTAGTTGGCGATATTTTGTCATAGGTCTCCTCTGGTGGCAATTCAAGGAACTTGCTGAACAAATCTTTCTGGGGGATGTCGAAATTGAATACTTTGTTTTGTTCCCATGTGGATAGTTCTTGTTTTCCTGATGTATGTTTTAGTAGTTTTGGTTCTGGATTTATGTTGTGGTTTTTTTTTTTTTCCAAAAATGTGTGGCAACTGCTGATCTTTCTAATTGTTTGTATTTTATGTTCCTAAAGTGTTCCTTTGCTCTTGTTTCTAAATTTCTTTTGGTTTTTCCAATATAAATTTGACTACAGTCATTGCATTCAATTTGATATATACCAGATCTTGTGTTAGAAAGAATGGCATCTTTGATGTTTGAGCAAATTAGGTTTTTTAAGGAGAAATGGTTCACTGGTGCTACTTGAATCTTTTGTTTTTTGAAGACTTTTTTCAATTTGTCAAAGGCCCATGGATGGTAAGTGAATTTTTTGAAAATCATATTACTTACTGTAGCTGAGGCGGTTATGGTTTCCTTTATTAGCTTCTTTTTTGCTAAGTTAACTTTTTTGTCTACTAATGATTTGGGAAAGTCATTTTTTTTTTTTTTTTTTTTTTTTTTTTTTTTTTTTTTTTTTTTTTTTTTTTTTTTTTTTTTTTTTTTGCTATTTCAATAACTTTGTTGTATTCTGTTTTGTATTCTTTGCTGTGAGAGGGATGTTGACCAATCTGTGTGCTAAACTATTGAAGGTTGCCTGTTTGTGGGATCTTGGGTTGTAGTAATTAGCAGACAACTACATAAAAGCTGGTCATCCCTGTCACAGCAGAAAAATACAAAACAGAATACAACAAAATTATTGAAATAGCACAAAAAATGACTTTCCCAAATCATTAGTAGATAAAAAAGTGTACTTAGCAAAAAGGAAGAAGCTAATAAGGGAAACCACAACCCTCTCAGCTACAGAAACTAACATGGTTTTCAAAAAAATTCACTTACTATCCATGGGCCTATGATAAATTCAAAAAAGTCTTCAAAAAACAAAACATTCAACTAGGACCAGTCAACCATTTCTCCTTAAAAAGCCTAATTTGCTCAAACATCAAAGATGCCATTCCATCTAACAAAAAATCTGGTATATATCAAATTGAATGCTGTGACTGTAGTCAAATTTATATTGGAAAAACCAAAAGAAATTTAGAAACAAGAGCAAGGGAACACTTTAGAAACATAAGATATAAACAATTAGAAAAATAGCAGTTGCCATGCACTTTTGGAAAAAAAACCACAACATAGATCCGGAACCAAAACTAATAAAACATACAACAGGAAAACAAAAACTGTCCACATGGGAACAAATCTTCATTTCAAAAAATAGGAACAAAGTATTCAATTTCGACATCCCCCAGAAAGATTTGTTCAGCAAGTTCCTTAAAGCGCCACCAGAGGAGACCTATGACAAAATATTGTCAACTACACCAATGAGAACCAGTCGATGGTTGGTTGAGGATAGAAGGAAAGTCTCTGAAACATGTTTCGGAAAAATTTAAAAGTGTTGTTTAGTGTCATTTATCAACTCCCTTTAAATTTAATTGATTATAACAACACTTTTCAACACTTCCAAGAAAGGAACTGAATAGTAACTTTGATTTTCTTTTTTCTTTTCCTTTGTTTATTTCATGTTCATGAGACCACCCCTTTATGAATAAAATCTTTCCTTAGCAGATTCATGTCTTGTATACCAAGTTTTATAACAAACCCTTTTGCTATTTTTGAGTAAAAGTAATGTACAAGCACAAAAACAAACGTCAATTATTTTTGCATAAAAAATTAGCAGGAAAATTTGTATAGATTAATTTGTGAATTTGTGTTGTGGTTATCAGCAAGTGGATGGACTACAAGAGTTGGAGAAAGGCAATCTCTCAATTGGAACTACTAAAAAAGGCATTGGACCAACATATTCATCAAAAGCAACACGAAATGGTATTCGAATAGCTGATCTTCTTGGCGATTACAGTGAATTCACGGAGAAGTAAGTTGTTTTAGTACTGCTAGGTGAGGATTATCTAAACAAAAACCAAAATAATAGCAAGCATGATATATTTTAAGGGAAAGCATAAATAAATGCTGAGAGACCTATGAAAGTTGTACATCACATTCATCTGTGTCTGATAAGTACTAGGTGACAACATTACCTCTGGTGGCTGTATCTTGATTCTTCACATTGAATTACTTTCAAATGGTTATTCTATTTCTCCGAATACAAGACAATTCCAAATGCAAGATGGTCTCCCTATTTTCCAAACCTGATTAAGAAATTCAGCATGTCAATTAGGAACAAAAATGAAATGAGTGGTATTTGCGTGACTTTCTTGATCCTCAGTTGTTTATTAGACTGTATACATATTAGCAATTAATAAAAAGAAAGTGATTCAATATCAAGAATTAGAAAACTTTTGGGAAGCTGAAGTCATTTGAATCAATAGGGCGAAAACTTGCCCCTGTGTGTGCTACATGTGCAGTACGCCTCACTGTGCGGCATGTATTGCTTGATTGCCCGCAGTATGTTCCTGTTCGCCAGTCTTTGGGCTAGGGGATTAACTTGCGCTGTGTTTTCGGGAACGACCCAGTAGCCGTGGTTACGGCACTGCGTTTTTTTGCCGAAATCGGTTTTAATAAACAAGTCTGACTTGGACTTTATCTTTATTACTTTTTAGAGATTTTTAGTCCGGTGATTGATTGGTTTCAGCATTTTATTCTGGACTTCGTGCTTTTTTATTTTTTGCTTTTAACCTTTTGACATCTTTTTAATTGGGTGTTTTTATTTTACTTTTTAGCTTAGTTTGTGTGGCTATTGGCTTTTAGTTTTAACTTTGGGTCCAAATGACTTCGTCGACGGGCCCTAAAACACCGCACACTCACTCACTCAATAGGGCGAAGAAGAAAATGCAAAATGTAATAGTGGAAAGTGAGCAATAATGATGCAACTAGAACCAGTCATATTGTGATTGAGTACATTGAGGAATAGATTTATATATATTTTTGTAATTTACGCCCTCCAACGTTAAGTCATATTGGATGATGAATGGAATGGATGAAATGATGCTCTGACCGAGATTCGAACTCAGGACCTCTTGAACGTGAGGCAGACATGCTGCCAAGGTGAGCAGGAATAGATTTACGTTAATATTTAGGTTAATTATATATATAGGAGAAGAGAATATCAGCACCTAAAGGGAATGGAATAAATTCAAAATGCAATAAATTCTGTGAATATGTATTTTAGAGGTGTATGCGTTAGATATAACACCAGGAACCCAGTCAGGGATAGCCCAAAAAGTATTGACATTTAGTACCAATAAAGAAGCTAAATATTCTTGTGAATAGGAACTGTGATACAATGAAGTACAAAATTAATATGCTATATATACAGTGTGTCCCAAAATTAGACTGACAAACTTCGGGTACTGGTAGATAACATTATTTTAAATGCTTTTTGTAAAGGAAAGTTTTTTACTATGGTGCTTCAGTTAAGCACTAGACAAGTTAATGCCATTGCTTCCTTCTACCCAGTTTATTGTGTTTATTTTAGTAAGGTACATGATGTTAATCCAAGAAACAATCAGAGAATACATAAACAAAACACAAATATCTCGCAAAAACTATTTGTAGTTGGTTTAGATAGTCGTCACTTTTTCATATTAATGAGAGACTAGTTTCAAAGGCGATCGCCTCCATTTTCAGTCTCTTTCCAACTGGCATCTGTTGTGTGTTCTCCCCTCTCTGGTGGGGGAACTATGAACTTTTTTGTCAAATTATCTACTGGTGGGATTTCAAAGTTCATTACCCGATCCTTATTTTTCTATATGAATATTTTCTCCCATGTTGTCAATTTATTTTGGTTTATCACTCCTTTTAATAATTTTGGATTTGGATCAATGTCCTGGTTTTCATTCCAAAAATGAAATGCTACTGCTGGCTATCTATCTATCTATCTATCTTGTTTCAATCTGATGTTTCTAAGGTGCTCTTTGACTCTGCGTTTTAGATTTCTTTTTTTTTTTTTTTTTTTTGATCTATGTAGCATTTTTCACAATTCTTACAACTTATTTGGTATATTCCGGATCTGTTAACTGCTGGTATTTTATATTTTGTTTTTGAATTTAGCAATTTTAAAATTGAGTGTATTAGTAGGTGCCAAGATTATATTTTGTTCCCTGAAGTTCTTTTTAAATTTATTAAAATGTTTTTGGGTGATATGTGAATGAACTGAATATGCTGTTGCTTTCTTTTTCTTTTGTAAATGTGGTTGCTTCCTAATGGTTTTCTTTAGTTTAGCTTTTCTTATTTTCTTCAACACCAAACTTTTGTTGTATCCAGTTTCTTCTGCTATGTGTAGTATTGCTTTTTGTTCTTAGAAATATTCTTGTTTTTCCATGGGTATGTTGAATAGTCTGTGTGTAAGGCTGTTTATTATTGCATGTTTATGTGTAATTGGGTTGTGGCTATTATTTTTTTATGTAATTTTCTGAATGTGTTGGTTTCCTGTAAATTCCAAATTTTATTATTGTGTCGTTCCTGATGATATTTAGATCCAAGAAAGAGATTGTCCATTGATTTCCTTTTCTATAGTGAATTTTATAATCCTTTCTTGCAGATTGAGTAATTTTAATGCATCATCTAAATGTTTATTCAGTACAATTGCAAAGATGTCGTCAACATATCTATAACAAACTTTGAAGATCAATGGAAAGGACTTTAATTTGTGTTTCAAATGCACTCATAAATAAGTTAGCCAAAAAAGGTGAAAGTGGGTTGCCCATTGATAACCCTGATTTCTGCTTGTAGTGTTTTCCTTTAAAGCTGAAGAAGTTTTGTTCAAAACCAAAATTATTAAAAGGAATGATTAACCAAAATAAATTAAATTTAAAGGGAGTCGATTAATGACAATAAACAACACTTTTAAATTTTTCCGGAACATGTTTCAGAGACTTTCCCTCTATCCTCAACCAGCCATCGACTGGTTCTCATTGGTGTAGTTGACAATATTTTGTCATAGGTCTCCTCTGGTGGCGCTTCAAGGAACTTGCTGAACAAATCTTTCTGAGGGATGTCGAAATTGAATACTTTGTTCCTATTTTTTGAAATGAAGATTTGTTCCCATGTGGATAGTTCTTGTTTTCCTGATGTATGTTTTAGTAGTTTTGGTTCTGGATTTATATTGTGGTTTTTCCACCAAAAATGTGTGGCAACTGCTGATTTTTCTAATTGTTTATATTTTATGTTTCTAAAGTGTTCCTTTGCTCTTGTTTCTAAATTTCTTTTTGTTTTTCCAATATAAACTTGACTACAGTCATTGCATTCAATTTGATATATACCAGATTTTTTGTTAGATGGAATGGCATCTTTGATGTTTGAGCAAATTAGGTTTTTTAAGGATAAATGGTTGACTGGTGCTAGTTGAATGTTTTTTTTTTTTTTTGAAGACTTTTTTGAATTTATCATAGGCCCATGGATGGTAAGTGAATTTTTTGAAAATCATATTAGTTTCTGTAGCTGAGAGGGTTGTGGTTTTCTTTATTAGCTTCTTCTTTTTTTGCTAAGTTCACTTTTTTTGTCTACTAATGATTTGGGAAAGTCATTTTTTTATGCTATTTCAATAATTTTGTTGTATTCTGCCTTGTATTCTTCTGCTGTGAGAGGGAGGTTTGACCAGTCTGTGTGCTAAACTATTGAAGATTGCCTGTTTGTGGGATCTTGGGTTGTAGCTATTAGCTTTTATGTAGTTGTCTGTCTGTGTTGGTTTTCTGTAAATGCCAAATTTAAGTCTGTTTTTATTTCTCATTATTTTTAGATCAAAAAATGGTAAATACTTGTCTTTTTCTATTTCTACAGTGAACTTGATGCTTTTTTCTTGGATATTTAAAGGTTTTAGTGCATCACTGATGTGTTTTTATGGGGGGGGGGGGTTCTATTGCAAAGATGTCATCTACATACTGGTGCCAGAGTTTGAACATCCAAGGCAGACCTTTGGTGATCCTTATTTCTAATGCACTCATGTACAGATCGGCCAGGAAGGGTGATAGGGGGTTGCCCATTGCTAAACCTGAAGTTTGGTGGAAATATTTTGTTTGAAACTGGAAGAAATTTTGTTCTATGCATAATTTGGTTAGTTCGATATAATCTGAAATTTCAGGTAATTACATTCCAAGTGATTTGAAACATTTTTCTATCAACGGTGGGAGTTGATTAACTGGTATGCTGAGAAACAATGATTTAACATCAAACGAGACTTACTTGTATAATTGAAAGGTTTTCAAGATCATTCGATCTCATCCTAAATTTAGTCACCAAACCGCTGAGGATGAGATCGAATGATCTTGAAAATGTTTCAATTATACAACAAGTAAGTGAAGTTTGAGTGTAAACTCAAAAACCTCTGAAACATGTTCCGGAAAAATTTAAAAGTAAGTGTTGTTTAGTGTCATTAATCGACTCCCATTAAATTAAATTTATTATAACACTGTTTTCAACACTTCCAAGAAAGGAATTGAAACCAAAAGAAATTGACAACATGGGAGAACATATTCATACAGAAAAATAAGGATCACGTAATCAACTTTGAAATCCCACCAGTAGATAATTTGACAAAGAAGTTCATAGTTCCACCACCAGAGAGCAGACAACAGATGCCAGGTGGAAAGAGATTGAAAATGGAGGCGAATGCCTTTTAAACTAGTCTCTCATTACTATAAATAAGTGACGAGTATTAATAAACTAACTACAAATAGTTTCTGAGATTCATTTTGATGTCAGTTACTAAATTCCTCCAATATCACAAATATCTCATTGTTAACAGTTAATCACAGCTTTGCTATTCAAAGCAAATGTCGTTATGCATGCGATTAACACGGAGTGCATCGGAGTGCCATATTCTTTGTACTCTTACAAGGACACCAGCCGTTTCTCTTATTTTGCCAGCTGTGCAGTTTATTTGTGCCACAAGGTGTGATGTGTACGTGATGTACACTGGAAGCATTTAGTGGCACTATTTCCATTGCTTGTTAAAACAACAGTTCCTCCTATGACTTGTAGATGTCATTTTGGCTGGATGGACTGCATAGTAAGGTCCTTTTCACACAGGAGATAAAAGTTTAATAAAAGTATAATTTTTTAAGTTTAACAAAATGTTTCTTTAGGTGTCATGTCCAAATTTTGTTTAATGTTTCCATATAAACCATGAAATCTAGATCTAATTAATACATTTCAAATTTTTTGTCAAGGTCTATTTTGCCTTGAGAAACACCCAGAAATTATTTGATATTGTGTTGTATGGAGCCAGTTATATTGTGTGCTCCAGGGGATATGTGACCTGAAAATTATTTCATTATCCTGAATCACTTGTAGACAAATATAAAAATGCACCTCTTTTATGTTAATAAGCAACTGTGGTTTAATGACTTCTGTTTCTGTCAGGTTTCAGAGCCTTGCTTCCATGTACCAGAGAATGTTTCCTGAACTTAAGTTGGATGTTGAGGCAGAATTAGTTCGCTACAGAAAGTTTGCTGAGCGAATCAGACCTATGGTAGTGGAAACTGTAGCATATTTACACAATGCCTTAAGGAATGGTAAGAAGGTTCTTGTCGAAGGTGCTAATGCAGCAATGCTGGACATTGATTTTGGTAAGTATCTGTGGATGCAACATATCATTAGCAAAGTCAACCCACCAGACACTGTAATTTACATTTGAAAAACTACAAAGAGCAGGGTATTTAATGAGTGATGTGTGTTACCTGGAACAAATAGCTTGAACTTTAAGTATAAAATTGAAAGAAGCATAAAGACAGTGAAGCACAACTTAGCACAAAAGTGAATCGAGAAGATATTGACACACTGCTTCACTCACACTGTTTTCTCACAGGACATGTTTCAAGAGCTTTTGCTCTTATCAGCTGGAACTCGACTAGTGCAAACTGTAGTGGTTTCCTCTTTCTCCGTATTGTCGATAGATGGCATGATGTACTTGTCAAAGGTGTCCGGTGGTGGAGTTTCAAAATTCATGACTCTGTGACGATTTTTGTTAATGAAAATTTTTTCCCATACAGAAAGATCTATGGGGAGATTAATGTATTTTATTAGAGATGTTTCCAAGTTGATGTCATGTCTAGTATTCAAAAAATGAAAAGCCACTGCCGATTTTTCTGTTTCATATATAAGAACATATAAGAAACATTAAAAACGGTGAAACAGTAAAATAAGCAGTGGCTTTTCATTTTTTGAATACTAGACATGACATCAACTTGGAAACATCTTTAATAAAATATGTTAATCACCCCATAGACCTTTATGTATGGGAAAAAATTTTCATTTACAAAAAGCGTCATAGTCATGAATTTTGAAACTCCACCACCGGACATCTTTGACAAGTACGTCATGCCATCTATCGACATTACGGAGAAAGAGGAAACCACTACAATTTGCACTAGTCGAGTACCAGCTGATGATAAGAGCAAAAGCTCTTGAAACACGTCCCGTGAAGAAACAGTGTGAGTAAAGCAATGTGTCAATTTCTTCTCGATTCACTTTTGTGCTTGAGCTTTGTTCATGTGTGGAGGTAGTAGGAACTAAGTGCATTGTGATGGCTGGCTATAGGCTCCCTATTAAGTTGTTAATCTAGTTAATTGTGGTGTGATGCATGAGTACTTCAGTACAATATAGTGTTGTATCACAAAGTAGGTGTCTCTAATAATAATTCTCAAACATGGAAACTGCAAAAAGGGTTACTTCAGAGTGTTGTAAACTCCCAAAGCAGAAACATAACTCAGAATGTTTTCCAGTTCTATGCAGAAGAAAAGCAAAACGGTCTAATTCTTCCTTTGCTAAGGGCATTGGCTAGAACAGCTACGAGAGTAGGAAAGAGTGAAACCGCAATAAGTTGCTAATGTTTCAGGTACATGAGTTACGACTGCGGGTAAACAATGTAAACGGAAAAAGAAGGTACAAATGGATGATTTCAATAAGTGTGTTGTCCGCAGAACTTTTCTAGGGTATTACGAAGTGCATAAAGTAATTCCAACAGTGAAGAAGTTACTTTATGCAGTACATGAGCAAATTAATTTCTGGACAAAACATTCTGGCGAATATTAAAGGAAATGGGATTTAGTTTCAAAAATGTAAGAATATGCAGCACATTTTATTGCAATGGCAGGATATAAATTGCTGTCGTTATCATTGCAATTTGAACCCTGTTGAACGAATGGAATATCATGAAGCAAAAAAAAAAAAAAAAAAAAAAAAAGCAGAAAAATATATGTTCTGTGACTTTAAACTACTTAAAGGACTAATTAGAAGTGGTTAAACGACAACATTGAAGAGGATTGGAAAAATGTATGCATCAAAATTAAGTCCATAGAATAAGAATACTGGCATCGAGATGCCTTGATGAAAGAAGAAGGAATAGTAATCAGTGTGGGTTTGGATAACAGTATGAAGTGGAAGAGGAAGCAAATACCTTAGTAGGTTTTATGGATTCCAAAGATGACAACGCAGGCAGTGCTACAGACACAGCAGCTGATATCCATTCTTTAGACAGCAACACCACAGATGGAAGCTCTACAGATACAGCATGAGAAATGGAATGCAGGAATCAGAATCTTCACATCAGAATTAAATAAGGCAATCATGTTATACTGCTTAGCATAGCACATTCTCTGCCTTCAATAGCATACATATTTTTGTGACATGATGTTTACCTCTCCTCCCCTCTGCTAGCCAGCCGTGCAGTGTAAACAGATAACAGTGCCTTAGCTATATCGAGATTTAACTGTATTGGAACACCACAGTGAAGCGAAATAATTATTAATTTTTAGATGTGTAATAAATATGACTCATCTAAAAATTAATAAGTGCCTTAGCTATTTCATATCATGGCCAACTTGAATAATATCTACAGTAAAGAGGTTATGTGCCCAATATGGATCTAATATTCCATCCCTGGGAATAAGAATGAGAAAGTTAAAAGATGGCCAAGATTTCTTTGCAGTTTGTGGAACTCTGGGAAGCTTCACATTAATTGTGAATACTCACGTTATACATATATTAATATTATTATTTTCATTACCATTCTTTGTTATTGTGAACTGCTTTAAATGATCATCTGCAGTTGATAATTTCCTTGTTTCCAAATAAGATTTTTTTCAATTTAGAATTAATTTTTTAATGTTAAGAGATTTGAGTATCCCTAAAGATGATAGTGATGCATTAAATGAGTTTGGAATTGCTTCTTCATTTCACCCTTTGAAGCATACAAAGGTAATGCTTGAAGCTGTTCTTGTTTGCAGGAACATATCCATATGTAACATCCTCTAACTGCAGTGCAGGAGGTGTATGCACAGGGCTGGGCATACCACCGTGTAACATAGGGGATGTAATCGGTGTTGTAAAGGCCTATACCACTAGAGTTGGCGATGGACCTTTTCCAACAGAGCTCAAAGATGTGAGTAAGACATTTACACTAACTAGGCTTTGTGTAGCAATAGACATCAGGTGATACATACAGAGATTATATACAACAAATTATATACTATAAAATAAAATACAAGATACATCTTTGATCGTCAATAAGATAAAATGCAATGGTACATACAATGTATTAACTACAATTAAAATACAGCTTTAATAAATATAAGTATCAAGAATTCAATAGTAGAACATTGCCAATATATAGGTCTGTCTGTGAGAATCATTACTCTTAGCATCAAAAAAATCTTGAACTGTATAATATGGTGTTGCAACTAGCCAGTCATAACTCTTTTGCTTAAATCTTACCGCAGGTAAGATGGTTAATTTCTGTGATAGACTATTATACAGTTTTAATCCTATCAGTTTAATGCTTTTTGCTGTTATTGTAAGTCTTATGATATGGGATATTAATTTGAATGCAGTTTCTGGTGTTATATCCGTGTATATCCTGTCTATAGTCTATCTCTTGTAAATTGGTTTTCGTGTAATTAACTACTGTATAAATATATAAGTCTACCACCGTCAAAATGCCTAATTTAATAAACAAAGGTTTGCAGTGTTCACATTTGTATTTGATTATACAAATAATCTTTTTGTAACGGAAGTATTTCAATCACATGGCTGCTACTTCCCCATAATAGAATGCCGTAGGATATTATACTATGGAAGAAGGCAAAGTATGCAGACCTTATATAGGCCTCTGCTACTTGGTATTTTAAGCTTTTTATTAGATAAATAACTCTGGATAATTTTGCTGAGAAGTTCCTAATGTGTATGGCCCAAGTTAATTTATTATCTACAGTTATACCCAAGAATTTTACATTTACTTCATAGAGATTAGGTGGTATGTCCTTTAGACCAAATATAATTTTGCTGTGTTTTGCTCTTGTTAAGCAGGAACCCATTTTCCCAGAACCATGTACCCGCTTGAGTCAGGGATTTTCCGCCATTTTTGTAAGTTTGCAATATTCCACGTTGATATTGAGAAAAGTTGTCGTCAGCATATAAAATAGTATGTGTATCCGTGAAAAATGACAGATCATTAATCATTGCTGTAAATAGCAGTGGTCCAAGAATTGAGCCCTGCGGTACACCATATTTTGTTTCTACGATTTCTGATTTTTCCCTTCCAATGCAAACTACCTGTGTTCTATGAACAAGGAATGAACTATAAAGTTAAATCATTTTTTCTGGGGATTAAAATATCTATTTGCTAACTTTTATCTTTGTCTAGGCCCTCTGACCAAGGCCCTTTTACAGTGAAGCAGATATTTTTGTAACTTTGTAGCAAAGTTCATCATCACATGTCATATTCTTTTGCATTAAATTATAACTTAAGATTTCAGTGTGAATGTACCATTAATTAGATGCTAGTGCTATGATAAGCCAGAGCTTATCTGTGTGTCCTTTAAAGAGTTGCAACAAAATACATAATGTGCAGTTTCAGAGTTTGATTGCATCACTAGTGACCTCTAGAAACCAATCAGTAGTGATGTGCACAAATTATCAAGTCAAATCTGCACATAAATTGTTCACCTTATTTTGTTCTACGGGTGTGGGATTTGGCCCATTTTTGTGACAGTTCTTTTTACAGTATCATTATCAGTTTGAAGTTGATTGGTTTATAAGGTGGTGAGTGGTTTAGAATAAACGAGGAATGGAAATGGGAATGTTTGATAGTCAACATGAAAAATTTAATGCCACGGCCGGGATTTGAACCACGGATCTACTGGCTTCCATCCAGTCACTCTTACCCATTGAGTTACCATGGCCAATTTGCCATCATGACATTAAATATTCCAATTGCAAAATAAATACTTCAATTTGCTGTAGCATTGAATTTTTCATGTCGACTCTATCAATCCAAAACCTTAGTCTGTATAGGGCTAGTGTGAAGAAATGAATAGTTTCCATCAATTAACTTAAATGGGAATTTTACACAAATATAAATATTTGTAACAAAAAGCTTCACTTATCTTATGAAATTGGTGTTAATTCTTCTTTCTAATGAATATCGATTTCAAAAATAGATTATTTTCATCATCAGTCTATCAATAAACTTTGCAGTCAAGGATTCTGGTTACCATGTTCTTATGCCTTTTCAGTATTACCAAAATCTAAAAACGAAACAAACCTAAAATCAAAATCAACTGCTGGTATTTCAAAATTCATTGCACGATGTTTATTTGTAAAATAAATATCTTTTACCAAACCATTAAATCTATCAAACCACTTAATTGTTTTAATAATTTAACTTCAGGATTTATTTCATGGTTAAATAACCAAAAATGATCTGCTACAGCCGATTTATGAGTTTGTTTACACTTAATGTTACGAAAATGTTCTTTCATTCTGGTTTCCAAATTATGTTTCGTCTTTCCAATATAAACCTAATCACAATCTAAACAATTAAATTGATAAACACCAGATTTTTTATTATTAGGAATTTCATCTTTTTTAGAAAAATGTAGTAAATTTTTAATACTATATTTTGAGGAACCAAAGTTAATAACTTCCTTAAAAAAAATTTGAAAATGTTTATTAACCCAAGGATGGTTAAGTAAATTTTTTAAAATTATAATCGTGTTTTATTTCTTTAAGGGTAGAAATATCATTAACAGTTTTTTGATATTTAAATTTTTCAATCTTCTTTTGTATAAAGTCTTTATTAAAACCATTAATTAAAGCAGTATTAATAATATGTTTATATTCTTTATTCAGGGAATGTTAGTTGATGGTGTTGGGAAAAGTTGATTATTCACATTGGGATGTCATTTATACGTGACTGACCAGTTACGTTTGTTTACCAGTTTATAATTCAGCCAACATTATGCAGGTTGACCAAAATTTAAATGTGATACAACAAATTTCTTCTAAAAGCCATGTTATTACTTTTTCTGATACCTCTTGTGAAAGCAATGTCCTAATGCTCAAATTGTTCTCGGGAAGCACGCCAGGTGAAAAGACGATTAGAAATTGAGGTTTCAGGAGTGTGCATCTCTCCCATCATCAGGATATTTATTATATTTTATAACCACAAATCACTGGATATAACATAAATATAAACAAAGACAAAGTACTATCAAAATTTGTATTCCTGAACAAAAGACTGTTTTCAGTAAATTAAATGCCAGGTCAGGAGATGGCGTGAGTATAGAAAATTAATTGGGTCAAAGAAACCTAACTACTTAACTTGATTATCCAGCTGTATTGAACTGTGTTTCTTAAGCCGAGGGATTTCCAGTTTTAAGGCCGGTTTCCAAGAGAAGCTGAACTGAAATCCAGCATCACTACTAAGCATACTCTTCTTGGAGGAAATGGCCAGAGCATCCTTAACTCTCCGCTCCCAGTAACTGTTGTCTTAATGAGTCGGAAATAAATTGAGTAAATTGGGTCACTTATTTGGTCCTTTTTTCAGTTTCCCTGTTTTGTTTTATAATTTTATGATTACATTTCATTTGGTCAGCCTTTTTTAACAATTTCTACTATAAAGTTAGCTAAAGTTGTTTGCTTTTTGTTGTTACATGATTATTATTTTTTGAAAATATAAGATTAGTAAAGAATTTGACTTTTTTCCCCAGCTTCCATCTAGTTGGTGAGCAAGAAATATTTCACGGTGTCTTAGTCTCGGATAGATGCATTATTTTATTGTCAATTTACTTTAATAGTAACTCAGATGGTTCTTTGTACATAATTATTTACTTAAAGAGCACTAATTGTAAATGCACAGATTACCCCATATATATATATATATATATATATATATATATATATATATATATATATATATATATATTGTCCTCTATATATGACTGTTCAATAAAGAATGATCACTTCTTTTTTATTTTACAACGTACCTTTACTCATCTTCATAATTTTAATGGTTCTTCTCAAAATAGCCTCCCCTGAATGTGATGCACTTGTCCCAGCGTTTCTGCCAGTCTTCAAAGACATGCTGGAAACCATTTTTGAGAGATCCTTCATAATCACCTCCACAGCCTTCACCACTGCTTCGGATGAGGGATAATGCCTCCCATAAAGGAATTTCTTGAAGTTAGGGAATAGAAAAAAGTCACATGGGGCTAAATCTGGACTATAGGGAGGGTGAGTGATGCACTTCACATTGATTTTTGCAAGATATTCAGCAACAACATTGGCAATATGTGGCTGCACATTATCGTGGTGCAGCATCCAGTCTGCTTCTCGGAAATGTGGTCTTTTGCGCCTGATATGGACTTGCAATGTTTTCAGTACATCCCTGTAGTATTGTCCAGTTACTGATGTGTGTGCAGGTACAACATGCTGATAAACTATTCCAGGAATATCAAAGAATGAGATGACCATAACTTTCCCAGCAGAAGCAACCACTTTTGCTTTTTTGGGGGGTTGGTGATGAAGGAAATTTCCACACTGAGCATTGCTATTTGCTCTCAGGATCTAAATGATGTCGCCAAGTTTCATCAGCAGTGATTACGTTTGAAAGAAACTCTGGATCTTCCTCTAACATCAACTTTAACTGCATGCAGACCTGCATGCGAATGTCCTTTTGTTCGGGAATCAACAGTCTTGGAACCTATCACGCACAAACACATCTCGTGTGTAATGTTTCTGTCACCAACATGTGGGTGGCACCCAATGAAATGTTCAGTATTTCAGAAAGTGATCTTAAGGTAATTTGTCGATCCTCTCTCACAATGGCAGCAGCAGTGTTGTTTTCTTCCGTAAGAGCAATAACTGGAGCACCAGGTCCACCTTCCTTTGAAATTGATTGTCTCCCCTCTTTAAACATTTAAACCACCTTCGAGCTGTGCTGTAGGAAAGAACAGACTCTCCATAGGCCTCCTGTAACTTATATAGGACTCAACTGAAGATTTGTTGAGAAGAAAGCAGAATTTCAAACCTGCATATTGTTCCTCGTGTGTTACCTCCATTGCAGCGGTAGGCGATACAGAACATGTCTGAACTTGCCTGGTTCTCACAGGCGGGAACCAAGAGTACCAACAATGAAACTACTACGGCATGTTTGTTTCACATTAAGCTAACAGAATATAAGAAGATTGAATTTTAGTGCAAAAAATTGTGAGCATTCATTCTTTATTGAACAGCCCTCTGTGTGTGTGTGTTTGTGTGGGTGGGGGTGGGGGTGTGGGTGCGCGTGCATGCATTTTTTTTTTTTTTTTTACTCACAATATAAACATTTTTCCTTCTTTTTTTTTAAATCCTCAACAACACTGCAAAATCTATAAACAATATTTGTTTTGGGGCCAAACACAAACAGTGGCTCACATCAGGAGTTCAGTTTACTATTCTTAGGCGCCAAGAAGTTTCACATTTAATGTGAACACTCACATGTTTTAACTGTTATTCTACTTTTTATTTTATAATTATGAAGCAGGTATGTATGGTTGTTTCATGTTAGATTTATAAGTTCTCTAAAGCCAAGTACATAAAAATGAGGTTTTATGGTATTAACTAATTATCCAGAGCTTACTTTTAATTTCTGTATTTTACATAAGTAAGTATTCATTTCAGGATATAGGTGAACTGCTGCAAACTCGAGGGTGTGAGATAGGTGTGACAACAAAGCGAAAAAGACGTTGTGGCTGGCTAGATATTCCCCTACTTCAGTATACAGCCATGGTGAATGGCTATAGCGCGTAAGTTTTATTCTAATACTTAAGTTGTGAAGGCAAATAATTTGAGCAAGAAACTATTCAATAAATTGGTGATACTTGAGTTGCACTGTTGGGGAACACAGATATACAGAATTATGAACTTGAAGCTCGTGAGGAGATAAACATAAACATGGGCGATGTTTGGCTATTCTGCAAAAACAATATTTTAGAGAAATGTTAATGAGAAACCAGGTCATATCTCACAAGAATAACAAATAAAGTTATCAGTTTTGAAAGGTAGAATCAGATTAAATACAGGACATTTGGGAAATTTAATGTCATACCAGCATGTTGCCATGGTAGAGTAGCTGCACGCAGTTCAGAAGGTACTTAGTTCAAATCCTGGCAATGACATCAAATTTTTCAGTTCTGGTACTACCTTTTATAGTTTGCCTACACATAACTTATGTGTGGTAGAATACTCAATTACAATTATCTTAATAAATCATACTATTGTAGCAATCCAAAATCTGCTCAATAAATTCAATTTGTATAGAATGAATGATTTAATGAATACACTGGCAGAAAAAAAATTCAACACTATCAAGGATTGCTTAAATTTAATCAGACTTAAGTGAGCGGTAATATGTCATGATAGTATCATATGATAACAAAATCGGCACAAATGATGTAGACATGTCACAAGGAGGTATGCCTCAATAGTTGCATCAATATTTGGTGTAACCCCCTCGGGCATCAATACAGGCATGTATTCATGCAGGCAGACGATCGTACAGGTGGCATGTGGCATCCTGCGATGCACCTGTTGTTGCGGTTCGGCTATGGTTGTGGCTAGCCGTGGAGACCCAGTCACTTTCTTTCCCATCATGTCCCATACAGAGATCAGCAGACCATGCTGACCAGGGCAGTTGTAAACCATGCAGAGCACATTGTGTTGCTGCAGCTGTATGGTGACTTGCATTATCCTCTTGAAACAGCACATCACCTTGTTGAAGAAATGGCAGTAACACCTGATTAATTACCTGCTGGATGTAGCTGGCACTTGTTTCATGTCCCTGCACAAAGACCAAAGGTGAGTGCAAGTTGTGATGGCACCCTACACCGGGAATTGCAGCTTTATGTCATGGGCGAATGCACTCTGGATGAGTTTGCTCACCAGCTCTACACCTTATGCGTACACGACCATCACTTGCATACAGGCAGAACCTACTCTCATCACTGAAGACAGCAGAGTGCCATTCCATTGTCCAGTGAGGCATTTCTCGTCACCAGAGGAGATGTGAATGACAGTGTTGTGGTGTAAGAGGTACTTTAGCAAGGGGCACACCTGTTCAGAGTCCTGCTGCAGCAAGAGGGTTTCCAATACTCCGTGCTGACACTCCAGGTGCTACCTGAGCCCGTATCGTCTCCATGGATACTGTTTGGGCACTCACAATGCGCTGATTCAGACATGCATCTGTAGAACAAGGTCGCCCAGAACCTGGTCTATGGGAGTGAGAATGTTCCTCAGACCATTGCTGAAAATACCGACACACCGCCAATACATTGCACCCAATATGTGCAGCAATTTGTCAATAGGTCCATCCAGCTTCACAGAGGCCTACAATTTGACCCTGTTCAAATGGCTCTATGTGTGAGACAAAAGCATGTGCGCATTGTCGTGGCATTGCTACACCCTAGAGTGTCTTTTGACACTACTATTTAACTGTTAAGGTACCACAGTTGACACAGAGACACTGCTGTGCAGTACTATCTATTGTCCACCAACCATGATGCATCAATCATCAGTTCTATAACCTCTCAGTATCCACATACTATGCCATTGTGCTGATAAACACAGTCTTTACCGGTGTTGCATTTTTTCCGCCAGTGTATTGATATAATTATATGTTATTTTCATAATGAATATTGGCATTGAATAACAATGCTAACTTGTTATTTGAAGCAAAAGGTTAAAAACTGTGATGTATTTAACATTTGAATGAATGTAATGAGTCGGTAAATCAAACACAAACATCACTTAAATTATCCTTACTTGGACATGTTTCGGAGAACACTTTGTCCCCATCGTCAGCAGTTATCCGACTGGTTGGATCCATGGTTTCTTGAAGTGAGCTGGTTGTCTGTGGTGGCATCTGTTGACTGTGAGAGGAACTTCCAAAGAGTTTTCTGGCAGCAATTCTAAATTTAAAGTATACTGTTTGTTTTTTATAATTAGCAACTCTTCCCAAACATCAAGTTCAGCTGCATTACTGGCTGGTTTTAATAGTTTTATATTTGGTACAATTTCATGATGGGTAGACCAGAAATGGTGGGCTATTGCTGATTTTTCTATTTGTTTGTATTTTACACATATGTTCCTGTTTTCTAATTTGTAAACTTCTTTTGGTTTTATTTGAAGCAAAAGCTTAGAAACAGTGATGTATTTAACATTTGAAAGTAATGAGTCAGTAATTCAAACACAAACATCACTTAAATTATCCTTACTTGGGCATGTTTCAGAGAACAGTTTGTCCCCATCGTCAGCAGTTATCCGACTCAATTTTCTACATAGAAAATACAAACAAATAGAAAAATCAGCAATAGCCCACCATTTCTGGTCTATCAATCATGAAATTGTACCAAATATAAAACTATTATTGCCAGCCACTAATGCAGCTGAACTCAATGTTTGGGAAATGTTGCTAGTTATAAAAAACAAACAGTATACTTTAAATTTCGAATTGCCGCCTGAAAACTCTCTTTTGAAGTTCATCTCACAGTCAACAGATGCCACCACAGACAACCAGCTCACTTCAGGAAACCACGGATCCAACCAGTCGGATAACTGCTGACAATGAGGACAAAGCGTTCTCCGAAACATGTCGAAGTAAGGATAATTTAAGTGATGTTTGTGTTTGAATTACCGACTCATTACTTTCAAATGCTAACTTGATTTATAAGACTATCTATTCGCTTACTTGGTTACATGTCAGTTCATGGTTCCAACATGCTCAGCTCCTGGTTTTTGCTGTAGCTTACTTGCTACATTGTTCTTTGTTTCATTTTACTTTTCTGATCTTCTAAATCTGTCTTATATTATTCATAGTTATTCTTACACATTTCTTTTTGACTCCACCCAAATAGTTCCTTGCAGGTTTTGTACCTTTCTTCTTTTAAGGTCAGAATCTTTCAGATTAGTATTTCCTCATCCAAGTTTCTCCATTTTTGCTGTCATGTTTGCTCCCTGCATAGCATTGTTTGGTTACGTTATAATGGATTGTATTCACTTCACACATTTTACATTTTCCGGTATTTTTGTCGTGATTTATGCTTTTAAAGTTTTGACTCCCATTCTTGCTCATGCAAGTCTTCCTCATCCTGGTTTATCATATATCTTCAGATATAAAGTTCTCATTTAAAACCTAATGGGCACAGGGCATTTCACCTGTGCACGAATGGGTGTGCCAAAGCCGGCTTTGCTCCTACGAGGGTAATCCCAAAAGTAAGGTCTCCAAATTTTTAAAATTTAAATAAACTTTTATTTTCAACAAATGGTACATAGAATTTAAGCTTGAACATTTTTCTATTTTTCCCACATAATCGCCATTTCGATTGATTCATTTCTGTAAACACTGTGGCAGTTTTTGTATGCCCATTTTATACCAGTCCACCGCCAAGCTCTTGAAGAAGCTTAACTTTAAAGAGAGTCAATTAAAGACACTAGACAACACTTACTTTTAAATTGTGATGAAGAAGCGTTGAACCCCAACACCTTGTCGTCAATAGAATGCCTCCCAACCAAGTGTTCTTGCAATTTGGGAAACAAGTGATACTCGTCAACTTGGAAAGCCCAAGTTTCATCACCTGTGACTATTGAATCCAAAAGGTTGTCCTTTTCATCAGCATAGCATTCAAGAAACTGGTGAAAACTTTCAGCGCATTGCCTTTTGTGATCTTCTGTTGGCATTCTTGGGACCAATCTAGCACACACTTTCCAAAATTTCAACTCTTCTGTCCAAGTCCTGTAAATGGTGCTTGAGAAATTTCAGAAACAAGAATACACAGCTCATCGAGACTAATGCACCAATCTGGAAGCACGATTAGTTCAACCTTTGCAATTGTTTTGCCGGGAATTGGCGGTCTCCCGCTTTTTTCCTCGTTGTGAATTTCCGTGCGACCATCTGGAAACTCTACACCACTTACAGAGATTTTTGACATTGACGTGGTGTTTTAGTGACGACGAGGTGAAGGATGAGGTCCAATGTTTCTTCAAGAGCTTGGCGGTGGACTGGTATAACACGGGCATACAAAAACTGACACAGTGTTTAAGAAAATGAATCAATTGAAATGGTGATTATGTGGAAAAATGGAAAAATGTTCAAGCTTAAATTCTATGTGCCATTTGTTGAAAATAAAAGTTTATTTAAATTTTAAAAAAAATTGGAGACCTTACTTTTGGGATTACCCTCGTACACAAACTCTGCGCATATAGCATGTATAAACACTTACTATATAGAAGATGCTGGAAATGTTGATTTTTATAATACGAATAATACCAATTGAAGTTTTGTAGAGGAAATTTAGAGTTTTTGTTGTATTTACAGAAAGTTCAATCACACATTTTTGTCATGAATCTGTACTCTTTAACGTACATCTTACAAAACTGGAATAAGGGTTTTAGTTTTTGGTTTATCACAATGTAAACAAGACTATTAATTTTTCTACACTATAAAATTGTTCTGTTCACTTCATTATGTGCCATTTGTTTTGAACTACTTCTTTGAGACACCTCATTGGATAACTCAGTAGGTAAAGGCAAAATACAAGTAGAATGAAGACAAAATATTTTTGCTGAATACTGACACAGTTATAGACAGACAGTAATCTATCATTATAAAAAAAAAAAGTTGAACAACCATTAATGTGAAGTTAAAGGACTGTTATTTTGAAACTGTGTAACTGGATCTGTGGCTGTCTCTTTGAATGATTCCATCTTCTGAAATGTTCCAAAATATTTTCCTACGTCTAAATATTGTCAACATTCGAAAAAGAAATATGCAGTTTATATTTTGATTTATAAAAAATAGTTCTCACTGTTGTATAGAGGAACAAATTCCCATCTTAAGTAACAGGAGTAACACAAAATCCTGAAAGTTAAAGTATAAACTTGAAAGAATCGTAGGGACAGTGAAGCACAAATTAGCACAAAAGTGAATCGAGAAGATATTGCTTCACTCACACTGTTTATTCACAGGACATGTTTCAAGAGCTCTTGCTCCTATCATCAGGCTGGTACTCGAATCGAGTACTTGAATCGAGTACCAGCTGATGATAGGAGCAAGAGCTCTTGAAACATGTCCTGTGAATAAACAGTGTGAGTGAAGCAATGTGTCAATATCTACTCGATTTACTTTTGTGCTCCTGAAAGTTAATTGGTAATATACGAGGTACGTCCAGAAAGTAAGTTCTGTTTGGTAATAAAATTAAATTGTGTACAGATATAGAAAAATTATTTATTGCACAAAATTCTAAAACTCTTAAAGTACTTTTCCACATAACTGCTGAAATTTTGCAGGCATTAGTCATAGCGAGGCACAAGTTTTTTTTATACCTTCATAGAAGTTTGCCGCCTGTGTCTTCAACCAGTTGGAAACATTTTCTTTCAGCTCTTAGTCACTGTTGAAGTGTTGGCCGCCAAGGAAAGATTTGAGATGCAAAAACAGATGAAAGTCGCTAGGAACAAGGTCAGGGCTGTACGGGGAGTGGTCAAACACGTCCCACCCAAATACCTGTAGGATGTTTTTCATTGCATTTGCAGTGTGTGGTCGTGCGTTGTCGTGAAAAAACACAACACCGATTGACGTCGCAAATTTGCCAATAAGTTCCAATTGGTTTCACTTTCCTATCATTCAGAAAACGAATCACAGATTTGATTTCGCAAGCAGCAGGATTTTCAATCAACACCGACATTGTAAACAAGCACAACAAAGCATACGTGGCTGACAGCAATCTCACAATGGCGCACGTTTCTTCTCCTTGATACAGAGCATCTACCACGCATGTGCGGAACTGCGATCGCAGCGCTGCAGCGGAGATAAATTGAAACAGAACTTACTTTCTGACGCCCCTTGTATGATGATAAAAGCTAAAATAAGATGCATAAATATTCCTAAGTATATGGCCTGGAAGATGCAATAAAGTAAAATAAAAACCGGGAGATATGGGGGATCTGTCAACCTTATTTCTGAAGCAAGTGATTGCATGAGTGATAATAGAGGTTTTTGATATAATATTGATATATTCCATAAATATAACTTGAGGTTTATGGTAAAGGAGAGCCGTATAGATGTATTCAAAAGTTTGTGAATTGGTTTGTACATCAACTGTACACAGATTTAAATTTTAAATCAGTTAATACTATTTTATTTCATATTACCTTTCAAAATTATTTTAGAAAATCCTCAGTAGACTTCATTAAAATATTCAGCAGTCAAGGATAATGGTATCAGCTTTCCTGCACAGTGCAACTCATTTGTTTTGCAGATTGTATTTTGCAGTTTGTCTGTTTACAGGCTGTGCATAACAAAACTGGATATATTAGATACACTTCAAGAAATTAAAATTGGAATTGCATACAAAAGCAAAGGTTCAAAGATATCATACTTTCCATCCAGTTCATCAGAACTAGCAAACGTTGAGGTAATTGACTCTGGTACTAGGCAAAGTTGCATGAAAAAAACATCTAAATACTTTTCAACAAGTTGTTCCATATTAATTGAAAGCTTGGCAGTAAATCATGGTGAGAGAAATTGGGGTAACTAACCTCTGGTACCTAAGTGCAATGTATAAAAATGAGAATCAGCTTTTTAATTTTATAAAAAGAAAAATCTGAATCAGGCTAGAAGGTTTAGTTTACCTTGATTGAAAGTGTTTTAAAAAATGCTTAGGAAAAAGTGTTCTATTTATTTGCTAGAAAACTATAACAGAATAAGGTTGCAAAGAGATGAATACAAAACATAGGCCCCTACTTGTTCACTATCATTGAGTTTTTCCAGTTATGTTTAAGAGCAGGATACACTTGCTTTTTATGGCATCATTGCTATACCAGCTCTGTTCTAAGAATTTTCAGTGATGTACAGTATGCGCAAGATAAGAAGAGCACTGGATTTACGGTGTGGTGCGGGCAGAGGGAAAGAAACGAGAGCTAACGCTCTTTTGTTTCTACAGTGTAGTCAACCTTGAAAAACACAGTTCAGCAAAATAGCGTGTAACATAAGCGAAGATATCACAAGTAATATTACATCATCTGAAAACATTCCTTAGTTTTGCCCACGCCAGCTCAATTGCATTCAGATCACAGTTATACGGAGGTAGACGAATAATAATGTTTCCCCTTTCGAGAGCCATAACATCCACAAATGTTCATACAAATATAAATCATTTTCAAGTAAATGCTGATGTACCACACTCGTAACAAGGATAAACTGGCAATTCGAGCGTACCAAACGAGCCTTTATGAAGGAAGCTTTAACTACAAAGGGATAATGTTGTATAATAAACTCCCAAATTCATTTAAACAAGCTGCATCATTAAAACACTTTAAGAATAAGGTTAAGAAAAGTTTGTACGCACACTGTTTTTATACGGTTAATGAATTTTTAGAACTATAACCATGTAATTGCGCACTGGGAGCATAGTACGTTCACAAACCTGTAATATTTATATTATGACATTTCTTGTAGTAAATTAGTCTATGCAAATGCCACATGAAACCATAGAAAAGCTGCTTAATGTGTATATTGTATGTAATCAATTTGACTTTATGTATATACTGTATTTATACATTTTGACGTGTCTCATAACATGTGTATGTTGCCAAGGACGAACTAAAATTGTAATTCTAACATACGATTGTTGTAAACTGGTTAGGTAATTAACCTCAAAATTGATCAAAACTAAATATGGCGGACCTGATAAAGCTTAGCGTGTTAGCCACTAAATGTCAGTGTATAGCGCATTTCAAATTTCAAAGTTATCATCTATGTTTACGGAGTTAAACGAAACTTACCGAATGAGGACTTGAAGCCGGATCGCTCTTCTTATCTCGCACATATAGTAAGCAAAAGCATATATATGAGTGCAACATCATTGGGTGGTTGTACCTTGTAATCCTTGTGGAAGGAAAATATATCTTATATATACAAATATAATTTGTAACATAAAACTTCACTTATCTTATAAAAAATTATAGAAGTTTTGTTAATTGATTAGGATCGTGATTTCGTGTAAATAATCTCTCACATCATCAGCTAACAACCCTGTTGTCAAGGACACATTCACCAAAGAAACAGAATCGACTGCTGGTATTTCAAAATTCATTATGTGATGAAACCATAAAATTAAATTTTTAATTTAATTAGAACAATTAAATGGTTCGATAGATTTGATGGTTTGGGAAAAGATATTTATTTAAAAAAAATAAACATGTTTAATGAATTGAAGTAATGAGTTGGTATTCAAACACAACATCACTTAAAATATCCTTACTTGAACAATTGTTTCGGAGACCGGCTCGTCCCCATCATCAGCAACTATCCAACTGGTTGGATCCGTGGTTTCTTGAAGTGAGCTGGTTGTTTGAGGTGACATCTGTTGATTGTGAGATGAACTTCCAAAGAGAGTTTTCAGGCGGCAATTCGAAATTTAACGTATACTGTTTGTTTTTTATAATTAGCAACTTCTCCCAAACATCGAGCTCAGCTGCATTATTGGCTGGCTTTAATAGTTTTATATTTGGTACAATTTCATGATTGGTAGACCAAAAATGGTGGGCTATTGCTGATTTTTCTATTTGTTTGTATTTCACACATCTCATATGTTCCTGTAATCTAATTTGTAAACTTCTTTTGGTTTTTCCTATGTAGAACTTATTACAGTCTGAGCAGTTTATTTTGTATATACCTGATTTCTTGTTTTCAGGTACTGGGTCTTTCAGGTTGTTGCATAATAAGTTTTTTAAACTGAATTTATTTATTGGGGCTAGGGTGATGTTATACTTCTTGAATATCTTGTTGAATTTATGATGTACTTTGGGATGATATGTGAATTTCTTGAACTGTTTCTCGGATTTTGAATCTGTTAGTTTTGTGGTATCCAATATGTGTTTTTGTTTCTTAAATTTCCAAATTTTCTTTTCTAATAATTTTTTACTGTATCCATTAATTGCAGCTATGTTAATCATTTGGTTATATTCTTTGTTGTATTCATTCTGTTTCAATGGGATGTTGATTAGTCTATGTGCTAAACTGTTTAAAACTGCATGTTTGTGGGGTGTCGGGTTGTAGCTATCGTTCTTGATGTAATTGTCTGTTTGTGTTGGCTTCCGGTAGATGCCAAAAGATATGTTATTTAGTTCATGAATTATCTTCAGATCTAGGAAAGGTAGGTAGCCATCTGTTTCTATCTCTATTGTGAACTTTATTGTTTTATTCTGTATGTTCAGTAGTTTTAAGGAATCTTGTATGAATTTGTGTGGAACAATGGCAAAAATATCATCAACATATCTGTACCAGCATTTGAAGATGTATGGGAAGGATGATGTGATATGTGTTTCAAAGTAGCTCATAAAGAGGTTGGCTAGGAAAGGTGAAAGTGGATTGCCCATTGTTAGGCCTGAGGTCTGTTGATAGAATTGACCGTTGAATGTAAAGAAATTTTGATGTATGCATAAATGAGTAAGTTTTGTGAGATCTTCTATTTCTTCGGTTGAAATGTTAGTCTGTCTGAGCCACTTTTTGAGGAGTAACATAAGTTCATCTGTTGGAATACTGGGAAAAAGAGAGGTGACATCAAATGATACTAGTTTGTCTTCTGTATCCAATTGTAAATTTGAGATCTTGTCTACTAAATCTAATGAATTTCTAATGGCTAGGCTGTGGAACTGAGGCAATGATGAAAAAGTATGTACTAGATGTTTGGCTAACTTGTAGGTAGGTGCATCTATGTTGTTGATAATGGGCCTCATTTTATCTCCTGGTTTATGAATTTTTGGCAACGCATAAAGTCTCGGTAATATTGGGTGGTCTGGTTTTACTTTAGATTTCTGTATATCAGATAATATCCGGACTTCATTTAAGGTATCCTCGAATTTTTTCAGACAAAATTTTAGTGGGTCACTTTCCAATTTTTTGAATTCATTACTTTGTAACATGTTTTCTACTCTAGAGATGTAATCTGATCTATTTAGGATTACTATTTGGTTGCCTTTGTCTGCTTTTGTGTATATTACCGGTTTTGATTTGAGGGTCTTGATTACTTGTTTGTATTATGTTTGTATTATGCAACAACCTGAAAGACCCAGTACCTGAAAACAAGAAATCAGGTATATACAAAATAAACTGCTCAGACTGTAATAAGTTCTACATAGGAAAAACCAAAAGAAGTTTACAAATTAGATTACAGGAACATATGAGATGTGTGAAATACAAACAAATAGAAAAATCAGCAATAGCCCACCATTTTTGGTCTACCAATCATGAAATTGTACCAAATATAAAACTATTAAAGCCAGCCAATAATGCAGCTGAGCTCGATGTTTGGGAGAAGTTGCTAATTATAAAAAACAAACAGTATACGTTAAATTTCGAATTGCCGCCTGAAAACTCTCTTTGGAAGTTCATCTCACAATCAACAGATGTCACCTCAAACAACCAGCTCACTTCAAGAAACCACGGATCCAACCAGTTGGATAGTTGCTGATGATGGGGACGAGCCGGTCTCCGAAACAATTGTTCAAGTAAGGATATTTTAAGTGATGTTGTGTTTGAATACCAACTCATTACTTCAATTGTTATATACATCACTGTTTCTAACCTTTTGCTTCAAATAATGTTTAATGAATTTTGAAATACTGGCAGTCGATTCTGTTTTTAAATTTGTTTCATTTTCAGATTTTGGTAGTGCTTGTGAAAACATGATAATGTTTGGTGAATGTGACCTTGACAACAGGGTTGTTAGCTGATGATGTGAAAGATTTTTTCATGAAATTGTGATCCTAATCAGTTAATAAGAAAACTTCCATCATGAGAAGTCCATGGGAAAGCAAAAGAATTATACACAGTACTACCATAAGTTCTGTCAGTACTTTCAATGCATATAACTACTAAATAAAACAATGTATATTCATTGATATACATATATTCTGAAAGAACACAGAAAATGCTACAAATTGGTTCAACTCTTATTCAAAATGATCACCATGTGCGGCAACACAGCGATGAAGACGTTCAGGCCACTCACCAATAGCTGCACGAATCGTGTCCAGTGGAACTTTTGTCACAGCCGACCTGATTGATTTTTTTAACATCTCACTATTACGGTGCCGTTTTTGACATGCTATCGCCTTGAGCTTTTGCCATAGAGCATAATCCAATGGATTGAGGTCCGGACTTCCACTAGGCCAGTCAGCAGCTGCAATGAACCTTGGAACATTGGCTGCCAACCACTGTTGCGTGGTCTTTGCTTTGTGTGCAGGAGTGCTGTCCTGCTGAAAAATCCACGATTTCCCTTCGAACAGCCTCGAATTTATATGTGGTATCATCTTTTCCAACATTGTCTGGTAAACAGCTGCAGTAGTCTTCACTCCACTTTCGTAAAAATGCACCTCTGTAGCTCCGCACCAGGAAACTGCCCACCATACCATGACAGAAGCAGGATGATGTCCTCGCTGCACATGTAGAACTTCGTCTCTTGCTTCCTTGGAGGACCGTGCATACATGCGATTGTTTTGCTTGTTAAACGACTCTTCCATGGTGATCATTGTTTCATCTGTGAAATGGATGTCGTGAAACTGACCCTCCCTGTACGTTGTCAACAAAGCCTGGGATTGAACCTGGCGTATCTCCTTTAATTTTTTCGGTTAATAAATGCTGTGTGTACCTTTTATATGCATGAACATGTAAATCATCCTTCAAAATGTGACATAGTTCATAGAGAAATATTCATATCACGAGACAAAATTGTTTATGCAAAGGCTTGCATTGAATCCTTGTACTAACAGCGTTTACAACTTTCTTTGTCCGTACACACCGATCTGACAGGATCATCAGTTTGATCCATTTGTTTAAACTGTGATATTGTCCTAAACACAAATCGTTTGTTGATACCGAGTGATTTCAGCATGGAAAAAATTTCCTTAGCTCGCTTTCCACAATGAAATAATGCCAATACAGCGATACGGTTCTCGAACACTCCCCAATTCATCTTTCTCTCGTGCTTCCTGCTGGCACACTGCCAGCTGGCTACTCATGCTGTAGTGAAGGTCACATTATAGACGACAACATACGGCATTGCCACACTTCTTCACTCGCAATTACAGTTTTAGAGCGAGTGTAGATTTTACTGACAGAACTTTTGGCTGTACTGTGTATAAACATAACAAAGAGGAGAGAGAGGGTATCGCATGGGTGAGAGTAGGAGTATGAAGATCTAAAGATTTTAAGAAAGTTATTCCACAAAATCATTTTATATATGGTGCAAACAAAGCCATGGAACACACATTTTTTAAATGTAAAGGAACAATTCTTTTTTTATCCTCCAATGTTAAGTCATATTGGATGATGAATGAAATGGTGTTCAAATGAGTCCAGGGTCCATAGAGCTTAGAGTTACCCACATTCATCTTTCAGGATAAGGGAAAATCCCAGAAAAAAATTCCAATAACTCACCGTGACCAAGATTCAAACTCAGGATCTCTTGAATGTGAGGCAGATATGCTACTGTCTGTGCTATAGAGGCGGACAACAGAAATGTGGAGAAAAGATTGTCAGTAAGAAATGGTTGAAGATAAATAGAAATATATATCAGAAATGTTCCAGAAAAGCTGTAATAAGTAGGACAGTTAAAGTTAAAAAGAAATAAATGTGATCAATAAATAGACATGCTAGAAAATAGAAATAGAGAAACAAACTAGGCTTAAGAAGCCAATGTATTGTAAATGTATGAGTGTGACTGGTAAAGAGCCAGGGCTGAATATCGGCCATATTCACCTGTATGCAGTTATCAAATCAGTAAATATATACAATAACGTCAAGTGCAGTTTAATTAGGTTGCTGCTTATCTATGGATGACAACCCTACAGCACATGCTCAAAGTTAGCCTTTGACATCATAATTAGATATAATTAGCAGGCATTACTTTTGGAGTAGTCTTCATTGTTTCTTATATGGAAAAAAGGCCATTTGTTTGTATTTTGCTGTGCTAGAACATTTATTTCAAAATGACATATAGGTGCGCTAACATAATTTTCGTATTACACTATTACTTATCCTTATTTACTGCCAAGGCTTCAGTTAAAAATGTAAAACATTAATAAACTACCTTAAAATTTTAATGTCAAAATCCTTTAATCCGATATATTTGTGAACTTGATATAAGATGAAGGAGAATATGCCTTGTTTTATTTATTACATTTAATTATTTCTCATTGAATACTTCAGAACAAAAATTTCTTTCAAGTAATACACATTCATTTTCCAGGTGGAATACTTAACAATGCCTGGATGGAAGACAAACATAGAAAACGTCAGAGAATATGACGATTTGCCGCTGAATGCTAAGAGGTATATAGAGTTCATAGAAGAAAAAGTGGAAGTGCCTAGTAAGTTGAAAATTTTAATAGTATTTGTATTTTTATATGTTAGGAAAATATTCATTCTTTGCCTGCATTATCATATCAAATGTTCCTCTCCTTATTTCATTTAATCTGTTCATAGGGAGTTTCCAAAGTGAAACATAATGGTACCTCTTTCTTCATTGTTGGCAGAAATTAAGCTAAAATCTCTGTAATAGAAGAGGTTATTCCATTCATGTTTCATTCCTCAAATACATTTTTTCCTGAACCTAAACTAAAGCCGTAAATATTGTGTTACAGCAGATATTACACAAAGCTATTGGAAGGTTGGTGTCCTGCAGTCAGAATCGCAAACAAGATAAGGCGCCTGCTCGCCCAGCATAAACACAATAATTGAGAATTAGAACTTTCTGGGTGTCCCTATGGCTAATTTTTGTTTCAAATAACCTTACCCCGCTGACCGGTATCCATCAGCATCCCCGTAGGTGAGGGGATCCATCCCCTTCAGCTGCTGTGGTGCAAGTGCTGCAGACCCTTAGCCCTCGTGGTACCTCTGACGTTACTAGACGAACCTCGGGCCGAACATTCAAGCCACTCCCTGATTGGGAGTTGTTTGGATTGGGCTGGACTCGAGGGGGCAGTGGTTCCTGATACCTGTGGGAGATCGGGTACGTCTCTGGACGGAGTTGAGGGAAGCCATATATTCCCACGTACTAGCCAGCATAGCTAGTAGAAGGTGTACTATACCTTGTTTCACGTAAGCTTGCCCAGAATCTCTTAACAGTCACGTGACCTAATCACCTCTCATTGGTTGCTGTTGTGGTAATGACTGTCGTGCGGTAAAAATTAGTTCGTTATTTAACATGGTGATATATCATATGTTGGAAGAGAATTGTCAAAGTTATATTTTCTTAACTGTTTTAATGAAATATATTACGCAACACAGTTGATTTATCTGAAATGCATGTTAATTCTTAAACGCAGTAAAGAGCAGGTTCCATTGCTCTCAAGCACATGGCACGATAACACGTGATTTAGCGGTAGTGGTGACATTTGTTTATGACTTTTATCACTGACCTTGTTTTGAACTGGATTAGTCATGCATCGCCATTCGAGAGTGCGGGAGCTAAATTATTTTATTGATCGTTTATTGCGCATGTACTTATTATATGTATAATGGCAGTTTTCGCTGAAGTATCGCAAGGATAATTATTTACAAACAGGCAAAAAAAGAATTGTGTTGCATGTGTTTAATGCACTCAGAGAAGAATCCGTCTTTGTCAGTGAGAGAAGTCGAATAGCTGTGCTCTGAAGTTACAGGTGTGAGTGTTAGATCCGTAGAAACATCGCGACATGAAATTGAGGAAACAGGAAAACTTACCACTCCAGGCAAAAGCAGGAATAAACAAAAGTGTGTGCTCGGAGAAAATACGTGAAAAGTGTTGTGCGTCGTCATGTGTGTAGTTTTTCTTTAGAAACGAACTCCCTAACATAAGTAACATTTCCTCTGCTGTAAATGAGGATGCAAATTTACCAAATTTCAGCAGATTGCTTATACAGCTGGGATTTGTGCATGAAAAAAGAGGCAAGAAAAATGTGCTAAAAGACAGAGGCGATATTGCTGTGTGGCGAAGACGCTATTTTAAGGACAACCACACTGCACCGAGATACAAATCGCTAAATATACACGAAGAACACACGAAAAGTAAAGTATGGTGTGACACGACTTTTAAGACTGAAAGACAAGCATTTTTGAAAGGTATGTGTGCTGGTTTAAAAAATCCCAGTGGAAAAGGCCAAAGGCCTTTCATTATAAACTCTTTCAGTTTCATTGCTCAGCCATTCTGTTTCAATTTGCTCAGTTCATCATAAACTTGTATTTTTGCATGCCTTCATATCCTTATTTGTATGATTTTTGTTGATTTTATTTATCTTCCCGGCAATTATTACGAAATGTGACGGGAAGGCACCGCCTATGGGCTATGACGCGAAAGCATTAGCCAATTAGGGCGAGGGGGAGGGTTGTTGAACGCGGAGTGATACATTTCAGCTGGGCAAGGTTATATGAAACAGAGACTAGATCACCAGGTGGCCCTACCGAGGTTGATCGGTAGCCTTCCCCTTTGGGGTTGGCGTGCATATGTGGCATATCCACTTCCATCCCATCTTGTGTTTTCGTCAGGCTTGTTAGTCTCTAGGTCTTGCCCTATGGAAAGCCCCACGGAGGTGCCAGGCTCCCTTTTGGGACAGCTCGGTAACTCCCTGGTCGTCAGAGGGGGGGGGTCAGTCTTCATTCTGTGTGGATTGCCCTGATAGATACCCTCGAGTTTATATATCCCTCAGCATATCACTGCCTTCCTCTTTTCCTTAATTGTCGAATGCTTTCAGTGCCATAGACATTGCTTTCACACAATGTGGAAACCTGCAGTAAATGTTATTATAATTGCCAGGAAGATATATAAAGTTTTGCAAATAAAGATGTTGTTGACTAATGGCACTGAGTATTAGTTGATTTGCATCATTTTCCCCCTAGCTTCCCAATATAAAACCTGTAGGTTCCCACTTTTGAGACCATTACATTTGTCCAAATGGTGTTTGTTCATGATGACATCCTCTTTACAGATAGTACATTTGGGTGTAGGTATGCAGTGTATTTTATAAAGGTGTTCTGCAAGACAATCATTGCCAGTTTCCATTCTAAATAGGGCCACTGCAGTTTTTCTTGGTAGTTTCTGTATGTCAGTTTTGTCTCCAATGTTCTTATAATCCTTGTCTTTTAGTTTATTTCTTCATCAAGTCTCTGCTGTCTTTTAAAATGTAGCTTAATGTTGTTTAATTGTTTATTTATTTCAGTTTGTGTTACGGATTTTATATTTTGAATTGCACCTTTTTTTGCTAGTTGGTCAGCATGTTCATTACCTAAAAGTCCAACGTGGGCTGGAATCCATTGCAGGGTGACATGGTTTCTTGATTCGACAGCTTTAATTAAACTTCTTATTTCTTTAATGTTTCTGGTTGTTTTGTTTTTATAATTTACAATCCCATCTATGGGTGATTTTGAATCTGTTAAGATAACTATGTTTTGCTTTATGTACGGTCTGTACAGGACATTCTGCAGTGCTGCTTTTATGGCTGTTAATTCTCCATCATAATGGTTTGAAGTTTCGTCTAGTGTTAGATACTGTGCAAAATGTTTGCAGTATACTCCTGCACCAGCATCTTGTTTGTTTATAAGGGATCCATCTGTATATATTCGGAGCCATTCTTTTTCTGGATATCTTTCATTTTCTGTGGCTATTGCAAATAAAGATGTGAAGGCATGTAAAAATGCAAGTTTATAATGAAACTCAACTCGCACATTGAATAACAAATCCAGTTCAAAGCAAAGTCAACGATAAAAGTAATATAAACTACTGTGTCACGACTACCATAATAATATGACCATCAGTCCATCAAACAATTAATTAGTTTTCAAAATATAAAACTAAAATGTGTAATGGAGAAGAATTATTGTAAGCTAAAACATATGCTCCAGTGAGTAAGGACTATGATACAATGAAGCACAAAATTAATATAATTTTGAGTCAAACTAATACTCAATGAAAGAAAACTACCTTTGAAGATAACCCAAACTTCAAGTTCATCAAGATACTGACAGAGATGCCCCTATCACCTCCAAGGAGTTTGACAATCCAACATTCAATAGTCAACCTTAGCTGAGAATGTTAGGAAGGTCCTAACGAAATGCATTCTAGGTAAACACTAGCAATAAATGGAGCATTGAAAACTAGTTCGACTTATAACTCTAATTAAAACCTAATGTGTTAGAGAACAATACATCAAAATGTTTTTCTTTGTCGTAACATGACACACTAATTCAATGGGTGCAACATTATTTCCCAATTGTTTTGTTTGAAAAAAAATTATGATAAGCATTTGACGGTATATTTTCTCAGTTAAACAAATCCACAAATCAAAATTTTATTGCATTGGAACACCACAGTGAAGCGAAACATAAATTTTAGATGAGTCGTATTTTTTACACATCATCTTCACTTATGTGTGTATATTGAGGATTATATACATAAGCTCAAGAGTATCTACTAGGGCAATCCACTCAGAGTGAAGACTGACCTCCCTCTAATGACCAGGGACTTACTGAGCTGTCCCAAAAAGGGCACCTCCGTGGGGCTTTCCATAGGGCATGACCTAGAGACTAACAAGCCCCCCATCTTGTCCTGTGGACTCAAGACAGGATGGAAGTGGATACGCCACTTACGTGTGCTAACCCCAAAGGGGAAGGCTACCCGATCAACCTCAGGAGGGCCGCCTGGTTATCTAACACACCTTGTACTAGCTATGCAGGCTAGTATGCGGGAATATATGGCTTGCGTCAACCCCGTCCGGAGACGTACCCGATCTCCCACGGGTATCAGGAACCACTGCCCCCTCGAGTCAACCCAATCCGAACAACTCCCATTCAGGGAGGGGCACCTACATTGAGGACATGTTTCGCAAACTATTGTTTGCATCATCAGCTCTGTTGCGACTAGAGCTTGATCCAGTGGTGTGAGCAGTTGTAATTTGGTGCTATCTTCAATCTCATGAATTTAAGACCAGAAATGAGCTGCTGCTGTAGACTTATCAATATTTTTGTATCTTAGGTGCCTGAAATGATGATGCAAACAATAGTTCGCGAAACATGTCCTCAATATAGGTACATAAGTGAAGCTGATGTGTAAAAAATATGACTCATCTATAATTTAATAAATCCAGAAATGTTACACAAAATGTAGTTATTTTGATTTTTTCTTAGAGAAAATTGAGCGCCTTCATTCATTGTATCCACAACAAGAGAAAAAGTGAAATCAACAGTTATATTATGACATTTCAGATATTAAGGGACTTCACAAAGATTTTGTAAACATCTTTGTGAAATCAGATTGGCTATTTTTTGGTCCCTTGAAATTTGGTTTAAGTTCTACTGTATATACCTGGCCACACAGCAGGATGACTCAGGCAATTTCATCTGTGGCCTGCATTTAGAATGTCAGGGTTTGATTCCTGAGGTCAACCTACTGACCCGTGAGTTTTTCCAGGTTGCCAGGTGAATGCTGGGTAGGTTAATTACAATTCCCTGAATTTCCTGACCTTCCATTTCATCTCCATTATCATTTCACATCATCTCTCATCTGTTGGTCTCTTTCAGGGTAGAAGTGTGATCAGGATTCTTGTCATTGCATGGCAGTATGATATTCTCTTGATAGAACTTCCTCCTCTAACAGGATGGTCTCCAGGCCGACCTAGTGGGCTGTTTCCGAACCACAGTGGGGTAGGATGCCAGTTGTACTGGCCTGCCAGGGAGTTTCCAACTGCTCAGTAGTACGGACCCTGCCCTCTGCATTGTCATAGCTGCTTGAGACGGCTGCCTCTTTCTCCTCTTGCCTCATCCTTCCTCCGGGGGATGCTCCACTTGGGGGTATAGGTACAATAGACCAAGTTTGAACCTCCATGCAGAATGCCCACCATAGCGTAGTCCAGTCTAGTCTCTCCTGGAGTTATTTTCAACCCTATAATTGTGGAATGCAGAGTTGGTAAGACAGCTGTTACAATAAACCCTATTCAAGCTGGAAATTACATTCTTCTATGTTGTTTTTCATTTTGGTTTCGATTTTGTATTATTTCAGATACAAGGTGGTGTCATTAAGTTTTAATTATCACCCTTTAAAATATCTGATAGAGAGTTTGTGTTGATATGTGCTTGTGTACACATTTTTCCCAGCATTTCTTGACCTTCCGAATACCTTGATTGTAGAAGTCTGCAGGATTTGCTTTAAATCATTCTTCCACTTCATTAATGATGTCATTTGTATTGTGAAATCAGCAACCACACAACAGATTCTTGATTTCCTAGAACAAGAAAAAGTCACTTGGTGCAAGATCGGGCGAATAGGGTGGATGCTGTAAGGTCTCAAAGCCACATTCTCTTGTTTTGTCAACTGCAACTTGAGATGAATGAGCTGGTGCATTGTCAGCCAGAAGACGAACAACTTTGGATAGCATACCCCGTCGTTTCTTAATCTGAGCTGCTCATAACTTGTCCTGAAAATTGCAGTAGTATCTGCCAGTGATGCTTTGATCCTTGGCAAGATAATCTGTAAGGATGACTGCATGACAGTCCCAGAAAACTGAAAGCATGACCTTCCCAGCTGACTTTAGCACCTTTGCCTTTTTGGGAGCAGGAGGGGGGGATTGGCAAGTTTTCATTCCATGCTCATGATTTTTGTGTCTGGATCATACTGATAGATCCAGGATTTATCCATGGTTACCAGACAAAAAAAAAAAAAATCATCTTCATCCTGTTCCAACAGCATCAACATCTGTCTTGAAAGGTCACGCCATATTTGCTTTTGGAAAGGGCGTAGCAAATGTGGAACCCACCGTACAGATACCTTAGACATGTGCAGTTCGTCATGAATAATTTTCCACACTCTACCATAACTAAGATGCGTCTCATTCATGATCATTTGGATGGTTGTTCGTCTGTCTTCCAGTATTAAACACTCCACTTTCTTCACTGTGACAGCTGACAGTCTACCAGCTCTTGGATCATTTGTCAAGGACATGTGATCAGTTTGAAAATTCCTTTTACACCTCACAATAGTGTCATACGATGGACAATTATTTCCTTAAACAGCCGTCAACTCATCATGGATTTCAGTGTAGTTTTCCCCTTCAAATGGAGGAACTTGATCACTACGGGCCTCAATTTTCTCTATCTTACACCTCAGTCACTTCTGGCTCTCACTGTAAGAAAACAAAAGAACTCAAATCACTGAAACTACCAACTTTATGTCCCGAGGGATCAATGATTACACTGAAAAATTTTCATCGTCTAGCATAAAAACTACCGGATGATAATTAAAACTTTATGACACCCCCTCGTATGTTGGATACTTTAAATTGAATCACAAACACCATGGCAATAGTTTGTGTCAAGTGTTGCAGAAAGACTTGCCTTAGTACATATTTAGTTCTGTATCAGATACAGATGTATGTTGCATTAATTGTGCAGTCCATACTGAGTGTTTGTATGTTTGCTTACAGTAAAATGGATTGGTGTTGGTAAGGGGCGAGAGTCCATAATCAACTTGCATTAGTAGCTAGCATACACTGCGCCTGCCATCTTCAAGACTTCGCTTGGTCCATTGCCTTAAGTATACTTCCAACACCAAGCACAACACACAAGATGACTACTTATGACTAGTCAATATCGTAGTATTGCTGTGGTGATATGTGCATTAGCAATAGGTAAGACTTCACGACAAGGTGCTAATATGTGCAACTTAACAAGGGATGTGGGATACCTCTAGGTGTGTATTTAATGTTGTTCCTTATGTCGTCGAGAGGTAACAAAAGTGTGTTCCTAAAATCCAACACAGGCTGCATTGGTTGCCTTCTAATGTAATCACGTTTTACATGAAATTCTGCATCTTTTTCTGTTTTTGAAAAAGTGTAACATTAATGTTATAAGAATCAATTTAAGAAGTCAGTATTGGATTGTGGCTGTTGAATTCGCTGTGAACTGCCAGGTAATTTTATTATGCAGGGTGTAAAGGACTTGTGCAATCTGTTGTTTTATGCTATACATTTTATGGATAGAAATTCAAAGCATTCAAGACAATATCTGTTTCCTGTATAAATAGGAAAGCTTAAGGCTACAAAATAGAAGACAAGACTATCAAATTATGAGCCAACGTCAAGTATAGTCAAATAATCCCTTAAAGGTTTTCAGTACTAAAGCTGCCAATATCCACAAATTTCAAACAAATGTGTGTCACACGTTTAAAACAGTTAAAATAAAAAAATAAATTTTCATTGTTATATGTGCCTGGTTTTCCAAGCAAATCCTATCAAATAATGAAAATAGTCATATATAAAACTCTGATGTGATGTAAACTTTAAAATAGTTAAATTCTTGTTATTTTTAATGTAGTTTTTAGAATCAAAGATTACTTGTGCAACATTAAAACTTTTCTTGGAAAAAGAAAGTGTATGTAAAGTTTTTAATTTTCAAGTTCAGAGATTTATTAATCTATAATAAACCTAAATCCAAAACAGTGACATGAAAGAAAGGCAGTTTATACCTCATCAACCTTCATATATGTTGAACATATGCTGAAAGTTTGAACAGAAATTACATCGTAAAAATTTCATGTGCAATTTACACCTGCACAAGCAGCCAGAAATGCAAAACCATAATGGATCTTGATTCTCCATTGTTTGAAGATATTTTTATATAAATTACAAGGGGTGTTAAATATGTTGGCTCTTCTTTCTAATATGCGACGCGGCAATTTTTTTCTAATTCCTTCACACTTTTTGATGTTTTTATATATAACCATAATTTTTAATATAATATATTTACATTTTAGTGCAATTTCGTGTTGGAGGGCATTTTTTTAACGTTATTGTTTGTTTATTTACTTACTGTGTAATGTAGCCATAGTGCAGCCAAACTATGCTTGTTTCTCTGCTGAAAGCAATGCTGCCAACAGTCTTACTTCTGAAATTACACTATATTGCTCGGTCAAATTTTGGTACTCATGCACTGCTTTGCACATAATCCTATGACACGATGATAATGGAGTGCTTCTTAGGAAATACATGTATTAGCTCATGGACTGTATCAGACTGGTTTGGCTACTGCCGCGAAGTGTGCATGTCAAATGACACCAAGTATACTGCAAGGGGGAAAATTGGCGGTCCCGGCCACGTTGTTCAAATCAAGGAATGCAAAATAGGACGACGCAAGTTTCATCGTGGCCATTGCAATTAGGCTGTAGAGCATATTTGCATCCCTCCTGTTGTTGGGGCATATCGCCATCCGCACCTCTTTCGTTTCCACGCCAATCATTCCCAAGACATGCCCACGACCTCGTCCGTCGCGTTGTAGGATTGTTTATGTGCAAAGTAGTGCATGAGTAACAAAATTTGACCGGGCGATAACTTAGCCTGCTCAAACCATGTTCTTTTGCACACAGACTGCGTCACCTATGTCTGGGGCATTTTTGCGGAGGCTGGCCACAAGTTTTAAATATCTTTCTCATTTTTTAGTTTGATTTATGAGTCACCTCAAACTTCACTTACTTGGTATCACAAACAAGTAAGTGAAGTTTGAGTGTAAACATAGTGACTCATAAATCAAACTCAAAAATGAAGAATACTTCATTGTTTATAATGCATCTGCTTTTAATATTTATCTTTCTCATGTTGGCTGCAACACCATAACCAGCTAGTCGTCTGTTTGCGCACCTTTGGACTTAGAAAATATTCTCGCGTCGCACAAAAGAAAGTTTCTCCAATAAGTTATACAACACATTTTTTTTTTTCTTAAATAAGGTTGGTTTTATTCAGGTTTCAAGTACAGCATGTTATTCCCCAATGTTTTGTTTATAAAATCCTGTTTTTCAACATAATCTCCGTTCAATACTACGGCCTTATACCACCTTGATGGGAGGCCTGTATGGTATCACTCAATTGGTCTTTGTCGAAGCCAATATCTTGCTGCACCAGTAACTTCCATACAATCCACATAGTGCTTCCTGCAGAGTGTGTTGTTCAAAGTGTGTTGGGCCAAACAGGTGAAAGTTGGAAGGTGTAAGATCGGGCTGTATGGTAGATGAGGAAGAACAGTCCACAAAGTTTTGTGAGCCCATTTCGTATCATTATCATTTATTTATTTATTTATTAGTGCCAAGAAGTTAAAATCATAGATGTAACTGGATATTCAGCCCAGGCTCTTTGCCAGTCATATCCAGTCACAAACACTATACAATAATTATTACTTAACAATCAACAAACAACCGATAATCAATACATCATTCCTGCCACCCGATCTCTCTATTACAAAACTTGGCCACTATCTATCACATACTCTTATTCACTTAACTGACCATACCCATTTCTTCTTCACTCTGAACAAAAACTCTCCTAAGTTACAAATCTGGGATCTATTACAAAATATTCTTCTTATTACTAATGATTTTGCCAGTTTTAACCATCTATTCTGGATCAACTCTTTCCTTCATATGTCTGTACCCATACATTCTAATAAAATATGGATTGCATCCTTCCTGCCCTTGCATATAGGACAGACACCTTCCTCTATCCCTCCTCGGTAACCTTTCAATCTCCAGACTCCTAATTTAAACCATGCAATACCTTATCTTTGCTCCTTACTACATCCCTCAATATACATGTTCCTCTCATCATTACTTCTAAATTCTTTATAAAATTTTAATGAAGTTCTTGTCTCCACCATGGCCCATAAAATTTGTCTATCCATATCCTCAAATTGACTCTTAACTACTCATATTCTCTCCTCCTATCCATACATCCGCCATACCATAAACTATAAGCTGATGTCTTATTTGGTCCTTCCAGCTCTTTTTATGAATGCACTTCTCCTGAATATCTAAGCAATCTTTCAGAATATTGCATTATCATACAGAATGAGAAGTTAACTTGCAGGTTTTTTTTCTACAAAGATGCTGAAGTCGTTTCTTCAATTTTCTTAGAATAGCACAATACATTTCAGAGTTGATTGTTTCATCATGAGGGAAACTAACACCAAACACCTTGAATCACGTCAAATAAGAGTGACCACATGTTTCAACATTGCAGGAGTCACAGCTGTGTGTGGCCAGTCGGCACTCAGGAGATCAGACAGATTTGCTTGACTTTGTGATGATGCTCTGATTTTCCCCCAAAACAAGCTCAATAATTACTCTGAAGGCTAGTTATAGCGCTACTAGCTATAGGAAATTAATGAAACTGTATGTCAAGCAGGAATATTTAAAGATTCCTAAATAAAATTTCAATTTTTTTCCACCAAAATTGGCAGAAAAAATGTGTTGCATTACTTATTGAATGTTGCTGATATTTTGATTAGGATTTTTTTAAAAACATTTTCAGAAATTTGGTGTGGGTAACTTAAATGTAACCAGTTATGTAGAATGTGAAACATATGGAACATCAAAATGTTGATTATGTATGTGAAACTGAGATGTTGATCTTTTTTTTTTTTCTGAAGCTAATCATTTATGATATGGTAATACAAACCAGTTTATTATATCTGATTATAGATGTATAATGAGGTGAACAAGCAATTCTTGGTTCATGTTAGTGAATGTTTCAGTATTACACATTGAGATACAGAAAAGTTTCTTAAACTATTTTAAATATTCATCATCTGAACTCTGCCAACAACATCAAACATTTAAATTAAAAACTGTGCTATGCACAACATTTTAAATTGTGAGCCAAGAAAAATGGACTTAGTTTACAACTATGATGTACTTAATTGTCCATGTGGAAGTTAGAATATTTCATTTAATGAGAAAGCTGTGTAGTATGAAAATTCAAAATATACAGAACATTTTGCTAAAGCATTGCCTTAATTTTTAGTACAACTCTGTGAAATTTAAATATTACACTTGAGATGTGATGACAGTAAAATCCATTTTACATGTTGACCATAATTATAATTAGTTTAGATGCACATACATGAAATTTTGTGTGGGTTTTCTTCACATCTAGTTGAAGAATACCAGATTTTTATCAGTGATGTAATTTTTGGAATGATCTGTTCATTGGTTATTCTAAAAGACAAACTGTGTGTAGGCAAACTCTTAAAGATAGAATCAGAACTAAAAAGTTAAATGCCATAGCAATGCATAAAGCAAATCTGTTGTTCTGATCCTTGCTATAGCTTGAATTTTTCAATTCGGATTCTACCTCTAAGAATTTGCTTACTTGCAAATGATCTATTCAGTTCAGTGATCACTAGACTGCCGATTTTGCAAGCAGTTTGCTTAAGTTGTCTACACGCAAAGCATTAGATCCGTCACACAAAATATAAACAGTCGTGGATATGAATTACAGGTACAAGCGTATACCTACTATATGCGCATGATTTCTTTAGCACTGGATTTACGTTGTGGTGCGGGCAAAGGGGAAGAAGAGAGAGCTAACATGCTCTTGTTTCTGCAGTGTGGTCAACCTAGAAAAACACAATTCAGCCAAATTGCGGTAAGATAAGCAAAGATATGTGCCGAAGGTATGAGATGTGTCAACAATCAATTGAACTCCATCCGATATGCTGTATGCTTATATATTTACTGTTATGAAACACATAAAAGTAGAAGACAAATATTATGACAGCTATAAACACTCACTCGCTTTGTGATTCTTCAATTTCCAAGTCTACTGCGTCACTTTCATTGCTGGTATCTTCTGATGTGTTAATAATTTCATCAGTTGCATTTTCTATTTCACCATCATTTCCCCAATATTGCATCTGCAGCTCCTGGACCCTCTTGCAGTATCCTTCCTAATCCGACGCTTCTATAGCAAGTTTCCGCAGATTTGTGGCTCTCGTTAACATTGCGTACTTTGAAAACATTTTTGCCCACGCCAGCTCAGTTGCATTCAGATTACAGCTATACGGAGGTAGACGTATAATAGTGTCTCCCCTTTTGAGAGCCATAACATTGACAACATACGTGTTGCTTTTAGATTTGTTGTAAACTGGTTAGCTAATAAACTCAAAATTGCTCAAAATTAAATGGCATACATATGAAAGCTTAGCATATTAGCCACTAGATGTCGCAGTGTGTAGTGCATTTCCTGTTTCAAAGTTATCTGTGTTTACGGAAATAAGTGAAACCTACTGAATGAGGACTTGGGACCCAAACGCTCAAGAAATCTTGTGCATATAGTAGGTCAATGAACTACAGCATGGCAGTGCTATCAACTAAGAAACATATGCTGCCTCTTTTTACATATTTCCTGTTACCTTAAGACTATATATGGTGCAAACAATGTGTACTACATGTGCATATTGTATTCAATATTTACTTTATCTTTACAATACCTGGAATACAGTTTTGGTACAACATGAACAAAATTGTCATTTTAACATGCAATGCATTTATACCTTTTAATATGCATGCTATGCATTTTCAACAGTACCTATAGTGCATATCTTTAGTGATACAATCCTCGTAAGATGTACATTTTTGTTAGTTGCTGCTGCGCATGCACCTATTGCAGTGAATCATCTTGCACATATATACAAATATAATAATTTGTAACTTAAAACTTCACTTATCTTATAAAAAATGATGGAACTTTTCTTATAAATTGAACAGGATCACGATTTCGTGAAAATTCTTCCACATAGCCAGAATCACAAACAAACTCGTCTGATTCTGGCTGACGATGTGGAAGACTTTTCATGAAATCGTGATCCTGTTCAATTTATAAGATAAGTGAAGTTTTAAGTTACAAATTATTATATTTGTATATATTTTTTTTTTGCTTCAGTGTTAATAGCTTCATATTTTACATTTTCACCTTGCACATTTTGAAGTTACTGAAGGTGAATGTGTTATGATTTCCTTACATTGTGAAAAACTGTGTTCTCTGTCACTAGATGTGATAGGTACAAAGCAATAATATTTGACGTCAATTCCACTGTTAAGTACAGCAGGATAAGGTACAATCTATATGTGTACCGACTGTACAGGGAGTGGGTACGCGTGGTCCCTTTGATGGCATTGCATGTAATCTAGTTGCAGCGCAACATAATTTCTGTTCTATATATAGAATAAAAAGAAGTATTTCAGAAATTGGAGTGCCATTGTTATTAAAATTAGGCAAATGAGTCAACCTTGTATATACTTGAAAGTGGAGAAAAGTGTATGCAAGTTTCACTCATTTGCTTAATTTTAATTTCTGTTCGTTTTGACGTTAGCGCTTACAAAGTCCTCAGCCTAGTGATCACAATTGGGGAAATATACTGGGTGTTTAAATATTTTATATCTAATTATAGTTGTAAGACCATAGTGACTATCATTATGAAAAATGACATAGTTACCACATATGCTTTGAAAGTTTTATAACTAAAGCAGCCTCCTGTGATTATAAAGAGTTGATCACATGCAGATGACAAAAGCAATAGGATTAAGTGCCTGTAATACAAAAACATGTACTCCAACTTAAATAATACCCTGTCTCAAAAGAATTTGCAATAGTTCTTGAGTGATCGGTCACCTTTTTGGAGCTGCTGTAACTGCTCCAATTTCCTGGGCTGTCTTGCAGGGATTCATATTTTTTCAGATCTGCTCCCCCCCCCCCCCCCCCTGCAAAACAAGTGGAAACAGTTCAGTAGTCATATCCATTTGAGGTGCACTGGATAAAGTGCTTAATAAAGTTTTGAAACTCATTTAGTTGGTTCCAGTATCAAACAAGGATGAATAGCACATCAATATAAACAAAAGTTCAGCAAAGATAGATTCATTTAAAAGATTAAAAGAAGCCAAATAACTTGAATACTCAATAACAGTGAGTTACTTGTATTAATAAATATATCCGATTGTACACAAGCAGAAACTTAAATATATCAGAAAAATATGCCTAATTTTGTATTTTCCTGTATAGAAAACTTTACGTTCTATTTGGGTGTCAACTCTGTGGCATCTAATTAAAAACATATGCTTTGAATTTCTTTCTCATTTGGATTATTGTTTTCATATTTTGCACCCTGCTTATGATAAAAGATTTTAAAGATGTTTTAGTAAAAGAATTATAACATAAAGAAATACAAGCTTCATGGAATATTCTCAATTGATGCACACTCTTTTTTCTCCCCTTTGTGAACTTTGGTTTCATCTCAAATACATTTAGTAAAAAATATGGATTTTGTTTTTTATTTTTCCTTAACATGCATTTGCAGTTATTGAACTATTGTATCATTAGTATGTGTTTGAAGCAACAGTAAAATTTAATTGTTTTATTGTAAAAGTTTGCTTCAAATCTGATCACATACCCACAGTAGTCGGTTATTATCTTGCACATTACAGTTTACAAGCATGTCGTCGTAAAGTGTAAATTATAGCTTCTATTTCACAAAATAAAGCACAATGAAATATATTGTTATAACTATGTAAAATGTGATGTTTTAGTCCCTTCACAGTTCTGCGGGTCAAAACCCGATAGTCTATTGTGTAGTGCCTATCAAGAACACAGCTATTGTAACAAGGGTTGTGAATGATTTGCATTGTCGGAATGTCTTGCCAATGTGTAACTGTGTTTTTTAATTTGAAAGTGTGTGGTTTTTAGAGAATTCGGTAAATGTACAGGAAATTTAGAGTCAGTTTTCAGATTCCAGAGTATCATGCTAAGACACCATTTGATTTTAGTAAATAAATGTCATAAGAGTATGCGTGATGGAGGAATTTAGTAACATGACGTCAAAATTGGAAAAACTATTTGTAGTCGGTTTATTGACACTGTCACTTACGTTTTTTATATTATCGAGTGACTGGTTTAGGCAGCCTTTGCCTCCATTTTCGACCTCTCTCCAACTAGCATCTGTTGTCTGCTCTCCTCTCTCTGGCAGTTGAAAAAAGAGGAAAGCAGACAACAGATGCTAGTTGGAGAGAGGTCAAAACTGGAGGCAAAGGCTTCCTAAACCAGTCACTCGATAATATAAAAGCGTAAGTGACAAAGTGTCAATAAACCGACTACAAATAGTTTTTCCAGTCATAAGACTAGTTCTGTTCATGATTACAATAAGTACTAGCCCCCAGTTATTTGATTTGGTTTTGCTACAAAGTCAACCGTGTATAAGATAATCCAAAAACAATATACTGAACTAAAATTGGCAGTAATAAAGTATACTAATTCAATGGCAAAAGTAACTTTAATTAATAAAAAACATCTTCTATAAAGTTGTAATTTAATCTTAAATTTTATTTGTTTTCTTTTTACAACCAGTCCACCACAGTAATTTTACACCTACATTGAGTAGTGAGGGTTACCACCATATTCCAATATAATGTTTATTTCACACTGAAGGGACTGAAGATCACACTGTATCAGTGACATACTAGCATCACTTGAAATGTCATGCACACTATCACATGAACAGGAACCAAAATAAGAGTAAAGTTAAAATATTAATTTTGAAATGTGAGCATGCACAATCAACAGGAAACTTTCCAGAAGTGGGAAAATCTTTCAAGTTTCACGTCATAGCACATTGTGAGTAGCTCTCTCCATTGTAAAAGCATACTTGAGGTAGCTTTGACCTAGTAAAGCTTTCTCTAGTAGCAAGCTTGAGACTGACTCCCAGCAGATGCACCTGTTTTCACTCTTTGACTCATTGCTACATCAGGAGTCAAATTTATCACAAATAATAATGACTTAAATTAATTTCAGAACTGGTTGATTTCATTCATTGGTTGTTTGACATTCAGATGTTTTAAATTGGTTTCCATGTTCTCATCTACATACTGATCGACTGGCTTCCCTTTATTCATCTGTGGTTTATTCAGAATCAAAAGCCCTCTTTCATACAGTTATCTCTCAGACATGCAACACAAAGATAGTTACAAATCTGACCTTCAAAGTAGCATTGCTTTTATTTCCTCAAAAACAGTTTTGACATTCTGATTAAAGTATTTTGTTAGATAGTTAACATGGAAAAATTCAGTGCCATGGCTGGGATTTGAACCATGGATCTCCTGGTTTCCATCCAGTCGCTCTAACCCATTGAGATACCATGGCCAACGTGCCGTCCTGACATTAAATTCTCCATTTGACTCGTATATTTCCGCGATAAACCACTAGGTGCTCTCGCATTCAAGATACACCGTTTGTGGCGACTTACTACCATAAGTCCCAGACTTAACTCTTTATTATTTTAGTTAATTGATGGAAATTAATCATTTCTTTACACTAGCCATATATAGGCTAAGGTTTTTTGATAGATGAAGAGTCAACATGAAAAATTCAGTGCCATGGCTGGGATTTGAACCACGGATCTCCTGGTTTCCCTGTTTCCATGGCATTGAATTTTTCATGTTGACTCTATCAAAAACCTTAGCCTATATACGGCTAGTGTAAAAAATGATTAATTTCCATCAATTAACTAAAATAATAAGTGTTAAATGATAAAGCCTGGGACTGAAATACTTACGATAGTAAGTTGCCACAAACAGTGTATCTCGGATGCAAGAGCCCCTAGTGGTTTACCGGGGAAATACATGAGTCAAATGGAGAATTTAATGTCTTGACGGCCCGTTGGCCATGGTAGCTCAATGGGTTAGTGACTGGATGGAAACCAGGAGATCTGTGGCTCAAATCCCGGCCATGGCATTGAATTTTTCATGTTGACTCTATCAAAAAACCTTAGCCTATATATGGCTAGTGTAAAGAAATGATTAATTTCCATCAATTAACTAAAAGTATTTTGTATTTGACATCTGATACGAGAAGCAAAATTCAACCTGATTGTATTGTATATGACTAGCACCCAAAAGAGAGAAAAGCTTCCTTTAGGAAAAATGTGTGTAATGCTCAGGATTTAACAATAAAATCATTTTTCTACTTGAGGAAAAATGTCATTACAAGATACTTTCGTGTTCATTTCCTTTTCATAGTGTTCACTGTTCTCAAAATGTTTAATGCTATGCATTTTATATCTGAGTGTGTCATGACAAAAGATATTGCAAGTTTCTTCCTTTTCCTTCAAGTGCTCCCCCTCCCTTTTTTTTCCCTGAATTTACTCCTCTCTGCTTCCAATAAATATTTGAATATTTGTAAAGGTAGAGCCAGACTGAAAAATTCAAAGCCATAGCCAGGATTTGAACCATGGATCTCTGTCTCTATCCGGTTGGTCTTAACCATTGAGCTACCCTGGCAATGTGCCAGTGTGACATTAAATTCTCCCAACTAACTTGTATTTTTTGCGGTGAATCACTAAGAGTTCTCATATATATGTGCGACAACTACCTTAATGATATACAATGTGTAAGTACTTTAAGTCCTGAGCTTTGTATTTCAAACCACTGGATGAAGCAATGGGACGGAGACCGGAAGATCCATGAGAGCTAATTCCAGCTATGATGTTCAATTTTTCAGTCTGACTCTACCTTTCCATGGCTAGTGTGAAAGGACAATTAATTTGTATTTGTATGTTGTTTCTGCAAGCTGTATATAAATAAGTATTTAACTTGAAATCATTTCTAAGCTAAAATTTATCATGAATAACATGGATACAGGAACGACTGATGAATGCCTAATAAATTGATTTTGGGCAGTTTTAGTTTTTATCTGTAGGAAAAATCTTTGAAAACCATTTCTACCTTTCATGCACTTCCCTCTGGCAATTTAAGAATGAAAATCTCATTTAAAGGTAATAATCAGGCATAGGAATTCTTAAGCATTACTTTCAAGTTAGCTATACCAAACTATCATTAAAATGAGTCACTAAGACAGTGACTGAGACAGCGGTCTCATAATCAATCTGCACACATTAGACTTTATAAGGGATGGGGTGGTTATCAACAACATAGTGTAAAGTCTGGTAATAGGTTAATTTCCTTTCATTGTAACTTTAAAGCTTGAAAATTCCTTTGCCTGCTAATAATAATAAAAGCAGCACATAACCTATACCACAGTACAGTAAAATATATTGGAGCAAGATCAAATGAATGAATTATCAGGAAATGAGTAGTTATGGACGCTATACAACACACAGCCTGGTATTACAACTTCCTTAAATCTTTTCTTTGATTTTTTTTTTTTTTTTTTTTTTTTTTTTTTTTTTTTTTTTTTTTTGTACTCTTCAAAATGCTCCTTGGCCCATAGTTTATAACTAATTAGCTTGACATTTTCATGAAAGCTACAGAAATTATGGATTTAAAAATTATTGTACATTAGTTAAAAATATAAAGTAGTCCAGATAAAATAATTTTCCATAACTCAAATTGAAAAAATTAAAAAATTTAATAGTGAAAAAAAAGGGTTATTGGAATCCAGAAATGTGCATAATTTCTTTAATTTGTATATGATAAAATAAACTATCAGATCCAATGAGTATTTCATATTACAGTATCAAAGATGTCTAAAAATAAAATAATTACTATCCTGTGTAAGACTTGAAGTTTTAATGGTGAGTGTTATTAATCAAGGCTTAGTGGATGATCAGCCGTTTCAGGTTCCTGAAGGTCAAGCTTTTGGCCATTCTATACTCCATGACCTTCAAGATCTGAATGAGGATGTCTTCAAGCACATCAAACCTCTAGAGCACACTGGCAAATGCTGCTACAGATTCATTAAACCTTTCACCGATATTGACGTCATATGACGTCCAAGTTAAAATGCCCCAAACCGATATGGATGTGTATAGATATCCTACGCATACATGCATTTAATGCTCATTTAATGCCAATTATTTTAATCTTCCTATTTTACAATAAATTTAAATTAGTTCTGTAAGGGATGTAAACATACCCTTAAAGGTTTCTTTTTGAACTGTACACCTCCCAACCTGGATAAACACCCAAGGGCACATCTAAAGATTCACATCAAATAATATTGGTTTCCTTGCAAACTTTTTTTTCGCAACATACTACACATTTTCAAAATGGTTAAGACTTCTTTGGTTGTGGGTGGTATCCTTTTAGGAAAGTGTTTTCTCTCAAGTATGAGGGGTGATGTCATGGTGAATTTCTTACCCCTAGTATAAAGAGGCCTCTGAGTATTATGGTACAGGTAGATGAATGTCTTGCATGAATTTACAGCTCAGAAAATTACTAAACAATTGTGCATGGTTACATCCAGTGGTATAAAAATACCTTTTTTACCAAAATTAGGCAAGTGAGTCAACCTTGTATATACTTTTCTCCACTTACAAGTTTTTTTATGAAGACTAGTTTCTGGGGACTTCTCCCCTATCGTCAGCTCTGTGGTAGACTGATGATGCATCCGGTGTCTGCATCTGGCTTGGTGTTGTGCTGCCATCTAACATCCTGGTAAGTTTGATGACGTCATCTACTGCGGGAATTTCAAAATTCATCAAGAGGTCCTGTTTTTTCGTAATAAATATGTTTTCCCAAATCTGTAGTTCCAGAGGTTTCTTTGCCTGTTTGATCAGTTCTATTTCTTGTTTTATGTTGTGATTCTCAGACCAAAAGTGATGTGATACGGCCGACTTGTCCATTTGTTTGAATTTCATATTTCTGAAGTGTTCTTTCATTCTTGTTCCTAGATTCCTTTTGGTCTTACCAATGTATATCTTGTCACAATCCTGGCAACTCATTTGGTAAATTCCTGATAATTGAGTTTTCGGTGTGCTATTTTTTAGAGGGTGGTTTAGTAAGTTGCGGATGTTGTGTTTGTTTTGAGGGGCTAATTTTATGTTGAAGCTCTTAAATATCTTTTCAAATTTTTTGAAGTATTTTGGATGAAATGTAAATTTTCCATATCTGGTGTTTGGGTTTTCTAGTTTTTTTAACGTAGTAATGTCCTTTAAGTATTTGTTTCTTTTGTGTCTATAGATCAGTTTTTTGATGAAATTTGTGTTATAGTTGTAAGTGGAGAAAAGTATATACAAGGTTGACTCACTTGCCTAATTTTAGTAACAATGGCATTCCACTTTCTGAAATACTTCTTTTTATTCTATATAACCTTTTTTACCGTTTAACTGTTTTTCGTAAAGAGAGATAGCTAGTAAGCAATAGCTGATCCACATCACCCATATTTGACCCATCATTTCCCCCAAACAATGGAGTAGCTAACATGCCATCTGTAGACCAGTACACGTCACTGCTACCTGTATCCTAAACATCTCCTTCATAATCGCACCACAAATCTTCCAGATTTTCTACAGTAATTTCAGAAGCCTGTACACATCATATGCAAGCTAATTTATTTGCTACATTACCGGGATAAGCCATGGTTAACATTGAAATTTAACAATTTCAAATGTGCCATTCATTTAGCTCTTGATAGCTATAAGAAATCTCTCTGAATACAAAGAGAGTATAAATAACTAAAATACTGAGCGAAAACAGCTGCATAAGACTACCAGACACTTTGTAATAACAGATCTGTAATAACAGATGCTGACAGAGTTTTCTTTCCTGTGTGTGTTTAACGCAACATACACGTATGATTATCGCTTGGTATAACATAAACTAAAAGCTAAAACCTTGAACCAGAGAAGTTGCTTGCATACATACGTTCGTTCGTATACACACGAAACAAAGTGATTCAAATATTAGACGCACTCTGCGCAAAGAGATGCTTTTGCTACAGTGAAACAAAGTAGCAAAATTTCAACGATTTATTAATGTAGTCTCTACTTTATTATTACTGTAGATGTATACTGCCTTTAATGGGTTTTAAACCAGTTTTTGTTTCGTGCCCTTGAAGGGTTTAAATGACAATCGGCGAAGCGGTTAAGGGAGCTGTTCAAATTAAACTACATCCACACAGCTGCAATAGGAACTGTGGACTTCAACTAAGCCTTGCTTGGGCAACAGCCATTAAAAACACTTGCAACAGTAACTCCAGTCACCCTGGACCCCTTAGAAAATGCTCTAGCCAGTGGCAAACATATCACTAACCAGCCAGCCCAATCACAGATCATCACTCACTCACTGGCCAGAGCTGCGAACTCCCAGCCAACAAACTACAGTATGTACAGAGCAAAGAGTACAGTTACTTTATTCAGACCCTGAAGAAAGCCCATGGAGTATAAAATGGCTGAAAGCTCGACCTTGATAAACCTAACATGGCTGATTACCTGCAAAGCCATGATTAGTTACTATCTTAACGAAAGTTTGATGTTACTACTTGTTATGTGCAATATATGATTATGTTCCGAGTAGATCAGGAGACATTTTCACCACCATCAACTGATTGTCAATTGGCATTTGTAGGTTCTAGAGGTATGATGTGCTTTGAAACCTTTGATATAGAAGCTTTCTCAGTGGTCAGTTCCCAGAGGTTTTTAACTAGTTTTGAAAGTTTGGTATCTCTAGTAATGATTATGTGACCAGAAATGAGAGGTTATGGCTGGCTGACTTTGTTTCTTTATTATTACCTCAATTTCTCTTTGTATTATCAATATATAGTTTTTGGCAATCTTAACAATCAACCTAATATATTTGTGACATTTCATTATTTGGGGTATTTTTTAGAAAAGAGTTTTAGACTATCTATTCTGAGCACTAGTTGATATCAAATATGAGAGACCAAAGTTTTAGTATTCTAAAAATTCATAAAAGAGGCCTTTTATGTGTTAGATCAGGTTCCGCCATATGGAACACCTTGTGGACATTTATTAAATTATAGATGAGTCGTACTTTTTACACATCAGCTTCACTTACATACCTCTGTTGAGGACATGTTTCGCAAATTATTGTTTTTATCATCAGCTGTATTGCAACTAAAGCTTGATCCAGTGGTGTGGGTAGTTCTGGAGTTATAATAATAATATTTATTTGTTCTTCCATATCTTACAATCTCAATTACAACTTTTACAATTCTAATCTAGGTACAAATTTGTCCGCTGCTTATATTACGGGCTGATAGTGGTGTTGGCTCCCTGGCCATTAACCTCTATCCTAACCCTTATATGACCTTGACCTAATGTTCTGATTGTGTCTTCCATTTCTCTACCTCTTACTTCCTTGCCCTTCTCAACCATTTCTCTTTGATTTTGTCAGCAAATTTCCCCACCCCCCCTTAATCCTTTCTCTCTCTTCAATGTAAGCATTTTTCAGCATTTAGACTGGGAAGCACACATAAAATATCTAGTAATAAAGTTAAATAAATTCTACTTCTCATTAAGAGTAATAAAAAATGAGTTGAATGCAAGTGACATGAGAACCTTATATTTTGCATATGCAGAAAGTCTGAGGTATGGCATTATATTTTGGGGGGATAGTAAAGACAGTCACTTGGTTTTTAAAGTACATAAAAGGATTGTTAGATGCCTAATGTCAGGAAAAAAATATGACTCCTGCAGGAACTTCTTTAAGGAATTGAAAATCTTGAGTCTGCCCAGTCTGTATATATACTGTTTGCTATGTTATACAAAACAAAACCTTGAAAATTTCACCACAAATAATCAAATACATCATCATAACACCAGAGGTAAAACAGACTTAAGAACAATAACACATAGAACTACACTTTATTCCAAAGGAGTTAGATATTCAGCAGTCACTCTGTATAATAAACTACCGGCCAATCTGAAAAACATAAAATCCATGCAGTGTTTCAAGCTATCGTTGAAAGAAATTTTATTAAGTGATTCATATTATGATATAAGTGAATTTCTAGATACACTGTAGCTGGCCATATAATTTTATATATTTGTGATGCATTTTAAATGCTGTGTAGTTGTAGAGCTATGCAACTACCTATATATATTTATGAGTTCATGCTTAGATCTTATTAATTACACTTGATGCAACTTATTTTTTATACTTATATTATTTGTATTGTTCTAAATATTTGTATTGACGTATCCAATGTCATTGTATTGACTTAACGGATGAATAAAACTACTACTACTGCTATAGTTCTGGAGTTGCTGCTGCCATCTGTTGATCTTGTGATGAATTTAAATGTGTGGTTGTCTTCTGACGGTCATCACAAAATCAACAGATGGCAGCAGCAACTCCAGAACTACCCACACCACTGGGTCAAGCTTTAGTCGCAATAGAGCTGATGAAGCAAACAATAGTTCGCGAAACATGTCCTGAATATAGGTACGTAAGTGAAGCTGATGTGTAAAAACTACGACTCATGTATAATTTAATATATGTTTCGCTTCTCTGTGGTGTTCTCATACACTAAAATTTCGAAATTTTGACATTGCTTAATGTTAGCATTTGGTGTTCTCCAAGATTAAAATTACACAAGTAATACAGTTGTAATCAGATATATTCTCGTCTCACTTGAGTCTTCTGCAGTTAGATACAATTAAATTGCTTTCTTCTTTTTCTTTGCTAAATAGGTTCACATAAATTGTGAACAAATTCTTAGCACAAATGAACAATTTCTTCTTCAGTCTGCTTAGCTTGTTTTTCTACATTTTGGTGTAAGGTGCACAAAAGTGTCTGATATTTTAAGATTACAGTTTAATTCTATTAAATGTATAACAGCATAATTGTTTTTGAGAGTTGATATTTTAAAAAATAAGAGACTGTGACTGCCATGATGTATTTAATATGTTAAATTCTGTCCACCAAGTGTGTATGGAGTATTGAGTACTAGTTTAATTCAAAATTATGTTTGTTAACTTTGAGTTTGTAACATTTTAATGAGTCACGAGTGCTGCAGAAGATTGTAAGTGTACATACTAGTGACATGTATGAAAGATAGTTATTTCTGTAATAAACCATAAAAGAAGTCAGGTGATCATGTCTTTGGAAATTATATGGTGAATAGAATTGAATCTTTCTTTTATGAACTACTGGGCAAAATTCAGCCCACTAGTGGTAGGATTTTTATTGCTTTGTCAGCACAAGAATCCCGAAAGAGGCAAAGACATATACTACAAATTTTATTATTTATAGTCTGCTATTTTGAAAATGTGTTCAAACATATCTGGCAGTTTCACAAAGATAAACTACAAACTTTTTTTTCTCCTATTTTGTTTGTCACCTTGCCATCCTAAGAAATAATGGGATAAGGATTTTAATTTAATTTTTCTAAGATGTTGTTCCTTTGAAGTATTAGATTTTTTAAAAAAAAACACCCTTATTAATTTTATTGTGAACCCTAAATATTAGTTTGCATCTTTTGCTTTTCTGGTGATAGTTATACATCAGTAAAATTGTGCTACACTAATGGTTTAATATGCGGCATATCAAACGCGGTTAAGAAGATGTCCAAAAAGCAACATTGTCATGCTTTCTCCAAGTATGATTTGCACTACTTACGTGGACGTTTACTTCTTAGAAAACCAAGGTGGGCCACGAGAAATCATTTGTGATTTCATTGGCAAAAGTGACGCTCATTGGTGCAATATGAAACATCAGTGTTTTCTGAGAAGAAACAATTCATGTGGTGATGTTACCTGAAAAGCTTCTGATTATCAAAGATAGCGCCTATTTACCATTAGAGCAGCACATAACTGTCGTTTGTCTTCTCTCTAATGTGAAAGGTTTGTGTTGAGAAAATAGTACAAGCTTATGGGAACAGTGTTGTAACTTTACCTGCATGATGCTGTGTTTTCTTACTCCTTTGATGTTTTGATATACCATATTCTAAAAGTAAATAGCTATTACAACTACTTGTTTGTTTGACCTAGTAGTTTTCTTATTCAAAGTATAAAAATTGAAAGAAGCGTAGAGACTGTGAAGCACAAGTTCAAATAAAAGTGCATCGAAAAGATATTGACACATTGCTTCACTAACACTGTTTTTCATAGAACATGTTTCAAGAGCTGATGCTCCCATCTTCAGCTGAGTCTCGATTAGTGCAGATTGTAGTGGTTTCCTCTTTCTCTGATCTATCGACGATATGGAGAAAGAGGAAACCACTACAACCTGCATTACAGTTCCACCGCTCTTTCTCTGGCTCTGACATTTCTCGAGAGTGGGAAGCAAGCTGTTGCCAGTTCTTTAGCAGGAATTTCAAGCAGAGGAACAATGTGTATTTTGAATATTTCACACATTTGCATATTTCACGAACCAGTAGCCATATTATTATAATAGTGATAATAATAGGACTTATGAACACTAAAAATCGGAATTCATGCACGCAAAATATAGCAAAGAAAGTTCACCAGCGCAAGCAGCTAATGCCACGTGACTCAAACAAATTTAAGCTGGCAACACGGTGTTGGACTTAGAAGCAACGTCTAGCTACAACAATGCTGATTGGCACTAGCAGACAGTTTTAACTTCCTGACCACGACACCGAATGTAGAGACTCCCAGTACTACCAACAGATGCAGTTGTAATAATTATCTTGCATGATAATGAAATTGAAAGTTAGATTTCAGTGTTTTAAAGCTAATATAGTACTTTATTTTCATTCTAAAGATAATTATGAGGATACGTTTTCAATTGCTCATTACTGTATGTTGGTACTATTAACCTTCCCCCCTCCACCTCTTGCAGCCGCAAAATGTTAGAGCCGGAGATACAACAGCCGTACTGTAGTCGAGACTCAGCTGAAGATGGGAGCAACAGCTCTTGAAACATGTCCTGTCAAAAACAGTGTTAGTGAAGCAATGTGTCAATATCTTCTCGATTCACTTTTATTTTAGTTTTCTTATTACTTGTTTGCATGTAATGTTTTTCTCAATATCAGATAAAGGCACAATTTACATTCAAAATTGCAACCAAAGAGGTGTGTACAGACAGAAATAATAGGCATAAGTTCTGGATTATTTTCTCAACATTAGGCAAGCCATAGCTCTACAAAGAGGGACGAAAGTGTATCACTACATGACAGAGCATTGAGGCGTATTGACCTTCAGTGACAGTGCTGTATGCGCCTGTTATGTTGTTTATGTAAAAGTGAAATACGAGGTACATCCAGAAAGAAAGTTCTGTTTGGTAATAAAATTAAATTGTGTACAAATACACAAAAATTATTTATTGCACAAAATTCTACAACTCTTAAACTACTTTCCACATAACTGCCGAAATTTTGTGGGAATTTGTCATAGCGAGGCACAAGTTTTTGTATACCTTCATAGAAGTTTGCCGCCTGTGTCTTCAACCAGTTGGAAACATTTTCTTTCAGCTCTTCGTCATTGTTGAAGTGTTAACCGCCAAGGAAAAATTTGAGATGCAAAAACAGATGAAAGTCGCTAGTAGCGAGGTCAGGGCTGTACGAGGGGGGGGGGGTGAAACATGTCCCAGCCAAATCCCTGTAGGATGTTTTTCGTCACATTTGCAGTATATGGTCATACGTTGTCTTGAAGAAACACAACACCTTTTGACAGCATACCTCAGCGCTTATTCTGTATTGCGTGGTGCAATTTCCTTAGCGTCTCGCAAGCGACGGGATTTTCAATCAACACCGACATTGTAAAATAGCACAACAAGGCGTACATGGCTGACAGCGATCTCACAACGGTGCACGTTTCTTCTCCTTGATATAGAGCGTCTACTGCGCATGTGTGAAACTGCGATCGCAGCACTGCAGCGGAGATAAATTGAAACAGAACTTACTTTCTGGATGCCCCTTGTATGAGTAACCTGGCATACAGTAAGTGACAAAACACAAGTAGACCACTTGGAAGCTGCGTGTCTGATATGAAAGATTAGTCAGTTATTATATATGCAAAATTAGCATTGCAGTCCCTATTTGTCGCTTCACACAAAGGAATTTTGATTCCCTTTTCTTCTTGTCACAATATGCAGTCACGTTATATGTGATTTCTCGCACCTGCCAATATACTGTCCAGAAGACATGATTGCATCTGAACAGTGTACATACACTGGGCTCGCTATGTATGTGCGATAAGCTGAGGTAAACCTCTCTGTTGGTTCATCAGCAGAGATACACTTACACGCTTTGCCATGTAGTAGAGAATAATATTTTCAAACTTAGCAAGGATTATAATATTATTATTATTATTGTTATTATTATTAGTATTATTACTATTATTTATGAATCCTGTAAAATTCTTATAGGGACTTGACTATCATAGTGATGGAGTAGTTGGGTTGTAATTCCTATAACACCAAAACCTAAGGGTTTGTTGTATTAACTTCTATCACTGTTGTTTTACTTAAGTAGTCCTGTCCTTTTAGTTAGGGGCAATAGTGTATTAACTAAGTTTCCTTTAAGTAAATAGTCGTTTTGGGTATAACAGACCAAAAAGTTCTACCTTTTACTACACATTGCTTCAACTTTGAAAAATTATATGAAAAGCAGTTTCATAAGGGAAGTAGAAAAGCATTTTGCTTATATTTGATGCAAAACAGATCAAGTTTTGTAAATGTAGCACAGCTTGCTATAAAGAAGCTGATGGTTCATAGCAGAATAGGTAAGATAGTATCTCCCAAGTTTTGTTTCATTAGATTTATCCCCTGTGACTTCACATCAGGCATTTCTAATGTGTGAAACAAACTTGGAGGTATTATTTGGTGTCATTTACTGCACTACTCTAGCAATAATAGTTTCAGGAATACATTGTTGTGATTCTGGACCTCTTTTCAGGGGTGAAGAAGTTTTCATTCCTAACCTCAAAGTTTGCTACTGCACTTTTGTGATAAATATCAATAAAATAATTATTTTATGCTTTATAATACAACATACTTATAAACTGAAGTGTAATGATATGAAAATGAAAGGTTTATAAATTTATTAGCTGAAAATGGTGGAAATTTATGGATGTTGGATTATCAAGTATAACAGTATTATAAAGTTACTATACGTATGTTCAGTATTTTGTGCAGGAAATATCACAGGTAAGAGAGTAAAGTTAAACTGAACTGTGCATATGTAAATAACTCTGCTATGTATATAGAATAAGTGGTGAGAGCAAATGTAACTTACAGGAACACCTTTTCAGCCATATGTTGGAGAGTACTTTTTGTTGCATTCTTTTTCTTAGTCCCCAGTTTTTCAGAAAATAAATACTGTGAAATTTGTCCTACAGAAGTGACATCCCAATTCTGCTTTATTTAAAAGCATATGTAACTTTAAGTTTAAGAAAATGTAATTGTTGACTTCCTTATACATCCATATGTTTTTGCGCCTGCTTCTAGAGCTTTCTAATTGTATATTTGAAGCCTTTAAATCTGGCTTATTCTTTTTCTCCCTTCCCAATTTGAAGGGCTTGCTTCTGAAATGCAACACTAGAAATATGAGTGAGTACTAATGAACCATTTTCATGCCATTCCATTGATTTCTTCATATCCTACTGTTTTCATTTTTCTTTGCATTGTTGCCTACATCATTTACCCTTTAGCATTCTTTATTTATTAAACTTTCATAGCTCTTGAAACATGTCCCGTGAAAAAACAATGTGAGTGAAGCAGTGTGTCAATATCTTCTCGATTCACTTTTGTGCTAAGTTGTGCTTCACTGTCTCTACGCTTCTTTCAATTTTATACTTTGAATGCAGGAGAAACCCATATTTTGCAGCTGTTAATACTTTTCATCCTTGAGGCAGTCTCCACTCAGGTTTGTATATTTACAAAGAAAAATTTCATTTACCTTAATGACCTACATTTGTAGTTTCCTTGGAAGCACATATGCTCAAATGTTTTTTAACCCATTAACGCCCAGCGATCTATTTATAGACCACTACATATATTATTTGTCCTGCTCTATGGCGTAGCGGGCTAAGGCAACATGCCTTGGTCCCTGGCTACGGAAAGTGGCTTGGATTCAATCCCACTCATGGGGTGCAGATTTTAGGTCCAGGGTATAGGACCGGTGCCCAGTCAGCATCGTTAGGAAAGTGAGGAGCTAGGTAAGCGGCCCTGGTCACGGAAACCAACGTTTCGGCTGAGGGGTGCTGAGATGCTGACCACATCTCCTCCCCGTATCAGTTGGATGATCGTCCACCTCTGCTGTGCACAAGTGGGCGTGAGGCCAGCAGTTGGATTGTTAGGCCTTGGCCCTCGGGGACTGTCGTGCCAGTGGTTAACTTAACATATATTAATTTACTTATTTTAATGAAATCTTGAGAGTTATTTTGACTATTTTTGTCATCACTAAAGTTATGTGAACACATAATCTTTTAAAAATTTGCATATTGTGTAGTTTATTTACAACAGTAAAGTGTTGATAGTTGCAGTGGGTGTGAGAGTACATTATTGGATTTTTCTTATGTTTCCTCCCAGATTTCTGTAATACCATAAACGTCAATAAAGGTTTGTAATATTGCATCACACAAAGATACTGCAGCTGTAAGCAATTCTAAGACTGAGAATATGAGCTGAAATCAAGCAATCTATTTATAGACCAAGTGATTTTGGGACTTTGGATGTATAAAAAGGCAAACAAAATATAGTGCTGACATTCTGTATGCTAAACTAATACATTACACATGTTTAATCTTCTCGGGAAACAAGCCAGTTGGAAAGACGATTAAAAGAAGGATTAAAAAAGAGGCAGGTGAAGTTTAATCTTTTACAATAGAGAAAGGGGTGCAAGAAAAGGTGAGATGTGCAAGTAAGATATAAAGAAAAGTAAGGTTAAGAAAATCCAGATGTAGTGAATAAGAAGTTGAAACAAGCGGTAATAATTAACAGAGATAGAAAAATATTTGGCAAATAGGAAAAACTAATGCATGATAGACAAGTAAAAGGAAATCATTTAGTATTAAAAGAGTAAACACCTATCGAGTAGGTAACTGCAAGGGCTGTCGTATTAGCAAAAGGGCCAACGCCAGCTCAGGGTTAGCCCAAGATATATTTGCTTTAGTATTTAATAAATTGTATCGTATTTCTTTCTGGTACTCTTACAAAAAAGAGATTTTTTTATTTTTAAATATAATGTTTTAAAAAATAAATGTTGTTGTTTGTTGTTTTCAAATGCTAGGCTTTGGCAATGAAGCCATTAGCTCTCTTGCTCTCCAATATTTCTTTTAAGTAGCATAAATGTAACCGTTTTTTTAAGTGGACACCAATTTTTTGCTTGTAATGGTGGTTACATCATCCACTCATTTTAACTCCCAGTATGTCTGGAGGGCCACACCTATCTTTGGTTAATGGGTCCATCGGACCTGGCCGGGAGGAGTTTTAAAGTCCATCGGCTTTTCTCACAAGCACCAATTGTGGAACATTTGTACGCCGTGACAGGCCAGCGTAATAAAAGCAATTATGGACCCACAGATTTGATGGTCTGGGAAACAATATTTATTTTGAAAAATAAAGATCACATCATTTACAAACTAAATCAAATCTAAAAACGAAATCAGAAGAAACTGATGCTTTGAAGTGTACCCTTACTGCAGAGAACTCCAGCATCTCACAGGCAGCAGTGAAGATTGGTTAAATTTGACCCAGAAGCAGTTCCACAATGTGAGAAATGAACCAATATACTGGGAATTCAGGGCCACCCTCAAAGAAAGCAGTGATAATCTGAAGGATGCCAGAAATTGTTATAAACAAGCAATTATAAAAGGAGCGCTGTCTGAGGAAATAAGCAAATCTTTGGATGCCTTGAAGGAAAAATTTCATCTACTGCATATTGATCCACAAGAAAAGCTGAACTCTGCAACAAATACTTCAAGTAAACAGATAATTGATACAAAAAATATATTTAGACCTTCATTAATAAAGTTTGCTCTTCAGCAGAGAGAACAAGAGGCCTACCACTCCAGATGAGGTGAAAGCAACCTCAAGTCATTATGTGGCAGCTCCTTTTCGTTGTACTGCAAGAACATTATCAGCAGTTTATAACTCCACACCAAATCTGGTTTGTGTCAGTTCCTTAAGCCAACTTGAAATTGACATATGACAACAACTCGGCTTTGAACCCAACACAGCATTGGACCCTTAATAAACTTAATAAAATAGATTTCCTATCCTTGATTTGAATCCCAACTATGCCATTGTATTTGTCATGTCTGATTTCAGCCTTACAGCTTAAGTTTAGACACTGTATTTTGTAAAGAAGAATTATAAGTTTAATAAGTTAAAAACTAATAGATCTGCAGAAATAAAATGCTGTAATCATTTTATTTACATTTGGTCATTGAACATGCCTGCATCATGCTCAACATGTTCTTTATCCATAGACTTTATCCTTCACTTCTATTTGCTATGTATTCCTTTATTCTTTACCTCCTATATCACTTTCTCTTATTTCTCTTTACCTCTTTTTATTCCTTTCCTTTTTCTGCATTTTCTTTTCTTTGTAAACATTTCATTACTTCATTTTCACAAACCTCCCACTTAATTTTTTATTTCATATACCCTACCCTACTGCTCACTCCTATCTGCAGATTTCAAAACCATTTGCTCCTCCTCATCACACAGTGACATGTTTCTGTTGTTTCTTTGCTTTGCTTTTTACAGGGTGTTTCTTCCACATCCTTTATTCTACTGTACTCTCATCTTTCCACACTCATAATTTGCTTTTCTGTTCCTCTTTCTCTCTTTTTACTAAACATTTGTAGATAGTAACTGTGTTTTTGTTCTCCCATACACTTTATTGCAATACATTTCAATTTCACTCATTTTCCTTCTACTTTCCTTTGTAATTGCTCCATTACACTCATGCACACAACCCCACTAACTTCACTTATTCTTTCATGACTGTCTCAATAAACATGTATTCAGGATTGGTATACTGAGATCATGTCTGTGTCCTTCCTGTATACTTAGAGAAGATATGGATGGCAACCACCTACTCTGCTGCCCAACCTTTAGTCAACATAACCTCAAAATACTGGAGTGTAAGAGAGTGGATAGTTTCATTGCCAACTGCTTAACATTAGGTATCAACCAACCATCACTTATTCTTTCGCACCTTTCTTCCCTTTCCCCTTTGCACACCTGTGCCTATCTCTGGTTTGTTTCCTGGTCTTTTTTATTGCTTTCGCCATTTTTCCGTCAATCCATAGCTGGAAATTTCTGGTGTTATTTTTCCTTACTTGTATGCTAGTCTTCGTTGCTTTATTAACCTACTAATTAGTTATTGTTGCTTATAAGTTAGATCCTTGTTGATGTAAATGTTCATCTCAGGACTATACAAATATAATAATTTGTAACATAAAACTTATCTTAAAAGAAAATGATGACAATTCTTTTATAATTGATGAGGATCACAATTTCATGAAATCTTATTCACATCCTCAGCTCAAACATATTTTAGATTCATATTTTACGTGTTCATCTCAGTTCTTTTTACTTGTCTTATCACGTCTACATTTAGTTGTGCGCTCTCTCTTCTACCAAATCTAAATGTTTCACAAACTTTGTAACACTTTACTTCCATGCCTAATCTTTCTAAAAGCTCTTGTCCCTTCCTTAGTTCCAGTAATTGTGCTGTCTGCTCTTATGTTCCAGGTTTTTCACTCTTCTTCTAATGTTCATAATCACGTTATTGATTTCCTCCACATTTTTATTAACCTCGTCTTCTTTGCCAGTCTTCACATATCTATACTTTGTTCCAGTGATTCTGCCCATTCTAGCAGTTCTCTCATAGAAAGGGTAGAGCCACACTGAAAAATTCAATGCCATAGCCGGGATTTGAACCACGGAACTTCTGGTCATGTCGTCACATTGGCCATTGTAGCTCAATGGTTTACAGCGGCTGGACGGATACCAGAAGATCTGTGGTTCAAATCCCGGCTATGGCATTGAATTTTTCAGTGTGGCTCTACCCTTTCATAGCGCCTCCTACACACAGCTAGTGTGAAAGAACAATTAAGTTCCAGTTCTCTCATTGTTGGTTGTTTTCCTGACTTTGATGTTTGTTATTCCCATTTTCCTCTTACAGGTACTACCTCAACACACATCTATCTCCTTCCACTGCTGCCACTGCTTAATTACAACTCCTTAGCTGAATATTACTACAGAATTCCCAAACGCTGTATTTATAGTGTTTAAACAAAGTTGAAGTTTTATTTCAGCCTTAATGGCTTTGGTCCAGATAACTGCTGGAAAGCAGCTCTGCATTGGAATGCTCCACTATTTATTTATACCTATTGCTCCAATTTTCAGGAGGGTAAACTTAAGTATGTAGATTACAATCCTTCACAAAATGTCAGAATTTTTAATCGTAAAAACTATTTGTAGTCGGTTTATTGACACTCGTCACTTTTTTATATTATCGAGGGACTAGTTTCAAAGGCCATTGCTTCCATTTTCAACCTCTCTCCAACTCTCAGGATTTTTATTATTCTATGCACCGTGGCCATCAAGTTTACTGAAATTTACTGTTTATTAATTCCAGTTACTGAAATTCATTGTTCATTAAATATTTGCACTAGCAACTTGCAACAAATGACAATAATGTGTGGATGGGTAGAAGAACAATCAATTTCCATCAAGTAATGTAAGACAATAATGTGTGTTTATTTTAATAACCTGCTATATTTAAGACATTGTTCTTTTTAAATAATATTCTCTGTAGACAAGATTATTTCATCCTTAGTCGCTCTTCAAACTATCTAAAACACAATCACTAGGAGATAATTTATGGTGTAATTGTAATTTCCAGGCTTTATAGTTAACGTTATTAGGATTGGTTTATATTAAATAACTTGTTCTTTTACATCACCTGTGTGTAGGCATTAAAGAACAATTCTCAGATGTCAGTTGTTTCAGTAAATATTCTGGACATTTAGTTTTAAGTGTAATATATTAAACCAGATACTACAAGATAATACACATATGCAACACATTTGTGAAATGATCTTGAACATTGGTCTGATGAGGTGTTCCTATTGGTATTAAATGTAAGCTGTAGATCAAAGTGTAATGGTTCTCATGGTGCTGGTCACCTATTGATCTGTAAAAAGATGCTGTGGGTTCAAAGCAGGTCTGTTTTAATGTATTAAAGGTACAACAGTGCTTATATTTATTGTTAATGTATGGAGCATGCCAAAGAATGTGAATCATTTAATGCAGCCTGGACTGTTTGATTCTTTTGGAATTGTGTAAACCAAACAGATTTTACAATGTGTTTGAGATAAATATTTTAATAGCACAAATTATATATTCCTTGGCTAAATATTTACTTTGGCTGACAATCAAAATGATTTGTTGTGATGTATTAAACTAGTGATGAATAAATGAGCCACAGCATTATGTGTTTTTGTTTCAAGGAGATTGGTGTTAAAAATAAAAAAGTTCTGAATAAAAGGTGAAAATGTCAGTCTTGTGTAATCACTTGCTCCTATCTCAAATATACAATCCCAGGAGCCAATCCTCTCCTTTTGTCAACTCTAGTGAACAGTGACAGTTTTTGTGATCTCCAGTTAAATTGAATTTGGTTACAAACATTGTGATGTGCTGTATTCATATAACTTTCTGTACTCACTCTAAACTACTTGTACCAATTAACTAAAATAATAAAAGTTAAATGATGAAGCCTGGGAGTTAAGTACTTACGATAGTAAGTCGCCACAAACGGTGTATCTCGGATGCGAGAGCTCCTAGTGGTCTACCGGGAAAATATACGAGTCAACTGGAGAATTTAATGTCAGGACGGCACGTTGGCCATGGTCGCTCAAAAGTTAAGAGCGACTGGACGGAAACCAGGAGATCCGTGGTTCAAATCCCGGCCATGGCATTGAATTTTTCATGTTGACTCCATCTATCAAAACCCTTAGCCTATATACAGCTAGTGTGGAGAAATGATTAATTTCCATCAATTAACTAAAATACTTGTACCAAGGCCTATACTTCTGCATATTGTCGCGAACTCATTGTTGCGACTGGTGGCCAGCGGCGAAACAGATAAAGTTAGATGACTGGAACTTTCGTGTTTCGTCTGGTGCCGTCTTACAGAACATTCCACAAATGTCTAGAAATATCAGTAGAGGTATATAAGGAAGCCAGACTCGCTGAGAGAGAGTCAAAATGGAACTTGATAATTGTGTGCATACAGCTGTTTTGAAAGTGAACTCTTTTGTTTGTGGATGTGGCAGACGATCTTGGAGGCTGTATTTGTGTATGTTACATAATTCTGCTACTGTAAGGGTTGACCAAAGTGTATTTGTACAGAAATAAAGAACAATTTGAATTTCTGCAAATCGGACTTGTAATTTTACGAACCCACAGTCACAATATAGTAAAACCTCATTAACTCAGACTAGTTTGGAAAAACAAAATTATGTTGTTTAGCATAGTAAATAAACTTGTTTTACAGATGATAAATAGCTATTCTCAGTTGGTACATTACTCGAATTTCTTGCCAGTGGGTGAATTCATTGCACTCACCCCATCTGCTTGGGACCAGGGTGGAAGAGAAACTTTGATAAAGTCATAGAAAAAATGGTGGCCAGAAGACAAGATTGAAGAAGAAGAAAAAATAAGTATGGAAGAAGATTTTATAGACTTTTCTAAAAATATTGATGGCTGTTCCATCGTTAATGAAGAGGACATTAACAATGACGGAGGTTATAAACTGATTACAGAGGAAGGCATTATTGCATCATGCAGTGTTACTGAAAATGAAAATGAAGAGTATTCAGATTCAGACAGTGTTGATGAACCAGCTGTGGTTATGACCCACACACAAGCAGTAACAGAGAAATCGCTTTATTTCGAGAGTCAAACCGAAACATTGACAAATGTATGCCTAACGTTAAATGTACATGCTTAGGCTTTCACGGTCAACGTTAATCCAATATAATGTATTTCCTGGGCTTGTGGGCTGTGGTCCAGAAGATGAAAATTCTCCTGACGTTTCGCTCATATCTCTGACGAGCATCTTCAGAGGATTCTAGCTAGGTATTTACTCAGCAGGTACTTACTAGAATGGTCTGAAGATGCCCGTCAGAGATATGAGCGAAACGTCAGGAGAATTTTCATCCTATGGACCACGGCCCACAAGCCCAGGAAATACATTCTATTGGTCGGATGTGAGATCGCACTGCTCATAAGCAATATGCTAAACTGAGACAGCAGAAGCTCACTGTCTTTTTTACTACCGACTAGTTTGTAGCTATATTGTGTACAGTTTAAATACATAAGCTATTACAATTCATACAGTGTGTCTGATTTAGGTGAAAGTGCGCCGATTACATGTTGTACATGTTGTACATGTTTTTTATTTGATGTGTGTTTGGAGGAATTTAGTAACAGTGACGTCAAAATTAATATAAAAATTATTTGTGGTTGGTTTATTGACACTCGTCACTTACTTTTTCATATATTTATGAGAGACTAGTTTCAAAGGCCCTGGCCTCCATTTTCAATCTCTTCCCAACTGGCAAATGTTGTTATCTGCTCTCTCTGGTGGTGGAACTATGAACTTTTTTGTCAAATTATCTGCTGGCGGGATTTCAAAGTTCATTACGCGATCCTTATTTTTCCAGATGAATATGTTCTCCCATGTTGTCAATCTATTTTGGTTTATCACTGCTTTTAATAATTTTGGATTTGGATCAATGTCATGGTTTTCATTCCAAAAATGAAATGCTACTGCTGACTTGTCTTCTTGTTTCAATCTGATGTTTCTAAAGTGTTCTTTGACTCTGGTTTTTAAATTTCTTTTTGTTTGACCTATGTAGCATTTTTCACAATTCTTGCAATTTATTTGGTATATTCCAGATTTGTTACCTGAAGGAATTTCATCTTTTGTTTTTGAATTTAGTAATTTTAAAATTGAGTATCTATTAGTAGGTGCCAAGATGATATTTTGTTCCTTGAATATCTATAAAAAATAATAGCCACAACCCAATTACACATAAACATGCAATAATAAACAGCCTTACACACAGACTAGTCAACATACCCATGGAAAAAGAAGAATATTTCAAGGAACAAAAAGCAATAATACACATAGCAGAAGAAAACGGATACAACAAAAGTTTGGTGTTGAAGAAAATTAGAAAATCTAAACTAAAGAAAACCATTAAGGAAACAACCACATTTATTAAAGAAAAAGAAAGCAACAGCATATTCAGTTCATTCACATATCATCCAAAAACATTTAATAAATTTAAAAAGATATTCAAGGAACAAAATATCATCTTGGCACCTACTAATAGATACTCAATTTTAAAATTACTAAATTCAAAAACAAAAGATGAAATTCCTTCAGGTAACAAATCTGGAATATACCAAATAAATTGCAAGAATTGTGAAAAATGCTACATAGGTCAAACAAAAAGAAATTTAAAAACCAGAGTCAAAGAACACTTTAGAAACATCAGATTGAAACAAGAAGACAAGTCAGCAGTAGCATTTCATTTTTGGAATGAAAACCATGACATTGATCCAAATCCAAAATTATTAAAAGCAGTGATAAACCAAAATAGATTGACAACATGGGAGAACATATTCATCTGGAAAAATAAGGATCGCGTAATGAACTTTGAAATCCCGCCAGCAGATAATTTGACAAAAAAGTTCATAGTTCCACCACCAGAGAGAGCAGATAACAACATTTGCCAGTTGGGAAGAGATTGAAAATGGAGGCCAGGGCCTTTGAAACTAGTCTCTCATAAATATATGAAAAAGTAAGTGACGAGTGTCAATAAACCAACCACAAATAATTTTTATATGTTTTTTATTGTTTTTTCATCGTTCTCTGGATAATTAAAATTTTCGTTAAGTCAGATAATGAGATTATCTATAAATTCATAAAACTCCTTCATATTGGAATTAGTAATCTATATGTACCAATTACCGCAATGTTACCTACGTCAGTATTTATTTTGATTACAGCACACAGTTACTATTTCTGATTACTTAATTATAGATGCTGTCTCATAAGTAATGTTGTTTTTTAAGTAAACAATTATATGAAATGTGTTCTGACAATCAACTAATTTTCAAAGTAAAGACCATTAGATTCTATGGTCTTTGAGTCATCGTTCAGTGAGGTTTATTATCCTGCGATGCTACCAGTCTCTGGTTTTTAAGAATTCTGTGCATACCATTTTTGGAAGGAGAATCATGATATAGAACGAGAAATCCACTTACAAAAAAGTGTTCAAGGTCCAGCTGCATTAACCACGTGGGAAAAAATCTTCATAAAGAAATATGAAAGAAAATTGTTTAATTTCGACACTACCTTTGAAGAAAACCCAAACTTCAAGTTCATCAAGATACCGACAGAGACTAACCTATCACCTCCAATGAGTTCACCAAACCAACATCCATTAGTCGACAACAGCTGATGATGTCAGGAAGATCCTATCGAAACGTGTTCTAGGTAAATACTAGCAATAAGTGGAGCATTGAGTATTAGTTCGACTCAAAATTATATTAATTTTGTGCTTCATTGTATCATAGTCCTTACACATTGGAATGAATAAGATATTTGAAAAAAGAATGAAATTACAAATTATTATGCTCTAATTTTTGTGACTTTCTGGATAACTTTTATTATAAAACTAGTACAGATGTATTTTTTAGACGTGGCACATGACCTTGTTTGGATATGCACGAGTGACATCATGTGAATCAATGTTAGGGGTAAGATCTGTTTCACCAGCAAACTGCTGATAAACTAGTGGGTTAGATGACTGATGACTAACCTGAAACCCCTGTTTCTTCCAAATATGCAAGTGGACTCAACTATAAACTACTGTGCAACATTACGTCATACACCACGTCTAAAAAATACATTTGTAATAAATGAAGCATCAGAGCTGGTCATTTTGAATGTGACCCTCATCAATGATTATTATCAAAACATCCTGTGCAACAATAAGCATCATTTATGTGCAATTGGAGGAATTTAGTAACAATGACACCAAAATTGAAAAAACTATTTGTAGTCAGTTTCAACAGCTTCCAAAACTAGTCGCCCAATAATATAAAAATGTAAGTGTCAAAGTGTTAAAAACAAATTACAAATAGTTCCTTTCTTGGAAGTGTTGAAAACAGTGTTGCTATAATACAAATAGTTGTTTCAATTAATAGGCGTTTTTAAACAGGAGGGTTACAAGCCACTATAACTTCATCCCTTCCTTTAGAGGGGTTATATCCGCAGTAGATATCTTGTAGATTGCAGTGCACAAAGTGTCTCCTTATGTTCCATGCCCTACAGTATACGAATCAGTTGACTCAATTGTGTTTTCATTGGGTGTATGTTTTTAATTTCTTGATGAAGGTGCAAACCTAAAGTACTGAACATTTTTATGACTTGTCTGCCTTTATCCTTTGCTCAAAACGATCTTGTTCTTTCATCATATATGTTTTGAGTAGCATTTGTAATTATTACAAGAGCAGCAAAACTCCTGTTGATCCCCTTGCACCGCCAGGGTTGTTTTTGGGATTGTAAATCATGGTGTATTGAATCACACTTGGATCACTATTGAATCCACATGGTTCAGACACTTTGCCTAGCTTTCTTGCACATCTCAACAGCCTTCGACCTCAAATACAGTTTACCATGGAAGTGGAGAGGATGGAACTCTTCCATTCCTGGACATTCTTGTTTCAAACAACAGCAACGGTACACTGGGACATGCTGTATATCGCAAGCCTGCACACACTGATCTCTATCTGAACGCTCATAGTTTCCATCATAAGTCTCAACAGCTGGGAGTTCTCAATACACTGGGCTACAGAGCTTCGTCTATCCCTGATCCCAGTCACTTAAAACAGGAATTACAGCACCTGAGACTCACTTTCCTTCAAAACGGCTACTCTGAATATGACGAAGCCTCGATCACCAAAGCTAGGGGGATTTTCCCTTATCCTGAAAGACGAATGTTGGGTAACTAAGCTCTATGGACCCTGGGCTCATTTGAGCATCATTTCACCTATTCCATTCATCGTCCGATATGACTTGACGTTGGAGAACGTAAGTTACAAAAAAAAAAAAAAAAAAAAAGCTAGGAAAGGGAAACCTGTAATACAGCAAGCGTCATATAAGCCTACCGCTACAGCCTGCATCCCGTTTACCGGCAATCTATCCGGCAGAATCAGCAGAATTCTCGCCAAATACAACATTGGGACCATCCACAAACCACCTCCGAAGATTAAACATCTGTTGAGACCAGTGAAAGACAAACTGGACTTCCAAGTTCCAGGAGTGTACCGCATTCCCTGTGAATGTGGAACACCGTATATAGGACAAACCGGAAGGACCATCGCTACTAGAATAATCAAACATGAACGGAGCATTCGTTTAATGCAACCTGAGAAGTCTGGGCTTTGGCAATTTCCTCTGAAAGGAGCACGCTTAATCGTGATACTGGATTTCAGTTCAGCTCCTCTTGGAAACCAGCCTTAAAAATGGAAATCCGTTGATTTAAGAAGCAAAGATCAATACAGCTTAATAATCAAGTTAAGTAGTTAGGTTTCTTTGACACAATTTTCTATACTCACGCCATCTCCTGACCTGACATTTAATTTACTGGAAACAGTCTTTTGTTCAGAAATGCGAATTTTGATACTGTTTTGTCTTTGTTTATAGTTGTGTTATATCCAGTATTTCATTTGTGGTTATAACATTTTATAAATATCCTAATGATGGGAGAGATGCACATTCCCGAAACGTTGATATCTAATCATCTTTTCACCTGGTTGGCTGCCCGAGAAGAAAGTGAGCGCATTCGAGCCAGGAAAGCTTCAGATCTTATGGTGTATTGAGTTTGGTTGAAACTGCATCCAGGCATTCCAGAGTTATGCTGGAACTAACACACATCCATCCGCTCATTTCTAATTTATACTATATATTGCTTGCAGAAACTTTATTACTAATTACTGATTAGCTTAACTTAAGAGCAAACCGTGTGTATTATCAAACTTTCTGGGAGTTCGAATCTCAGTCAGGATGAGTTACCTGGATAAGGATTTTCCGGGGGTTTCCCTTAAAGACGAATGTTGGGTAACTCTAAGCTCTATGGACCTCAGGCTCATTTGAGCATCATTTCACACACTTCATTCATCGTAAGATATGACTTGATGTTCGAGGATGTAAATTACAACAGAAAAAAACCTCTGTGAATGTGACTTACAAATTGTCATTTCTGCATATCCTTATAAATATATAAAGGTAACATTGCACATATGTTACATATAAATCCAACTTTATTGGTCACAGGTATTAATTAACCCAGCCCAAACCATTGGTTTCAAGCATGCTTTTTTTTGTAATTTGCGTGCTCCGTCATGTCATATTGGACATGAATGAAATGGCTCAAAAGATGCTCAAATGAGTCCGGGGTCCATGGAGCTTAGTGTTACCCGACATTCATCTAGAAGGATAAGGGAAAACCCCGGGAAAATAAAAAAAAACCTTATCCAGGTAATTCAGCCTGACCGAGATTCGAACTCGGGACCTATTGAACGTGAGGCAGACACGCTACCGAGGCGGGCTAAAGAATGCATGTCAACAGATTTAATGATATATAAAGGAAGCTAATGTTGCTGTAGACAGGCATAATGATGTACAAAGTTGGTAAACCATGAAGAGAGAAAAAAAAGAATATCTCCAGGACAAAATTCTGGTACACCGGCAGTTCTGATATGATTCTGGCAATTGATAATCTTCTTAACAAGCACATTTTATTCTAAAAATATTTATTGATACAGTTTATTTCCTATCTTATGACTTACAAATTACTTGATAAAGAAATTTCCTTAATTATGCTTCTATTAAATCGTAAGTCCGAGTTACATAATTGATGTCTGCGCTTTTTCGACGGAGATTTAATAACTTCAAATTTTAAGCTAGGTGTATAATAGATGTGAGTTCTAAAATAGATCTGATTCTAATTGCTTATGGCATATTGACATCAGTGATATGTACACGCGGATGCACTCAAATTGTATTGAAACTACATAAACATATTTATCTACGTGGATAATGCTCAGTAATGCGTTAAATTCATGTATGGAGCCACATAAAAAGAATTTCATAAATGAAATATGAATATCTCACAATGTGCACATAAATATTGTAAAAGTCGGTTTCTTGTCGATACTCAAGCCTGAACTGTTGGAAGAAGTAGAATCATAATTGTTCGTTGTTTACACGTGCGAATCGAATTTAATAATAAATTAAATATTAAATTCGGTTAACTGCATCATGTAAGCATATTTGTTGTACATTTAACTCAGTATTAGGTGTAAATGCTAAAGTAAAAAGGCACATGGTTTCAAATGTTTGCATGGAAATTGGCAACTCTTCGTACATCCGTAACGGGATTCAGGTAAAAACCAACGTGAAACCAAATATCATTTCGAATACTTCATAAAACAAAACTGTATGTTTTGCAGTGTAAATGCTAGCTTCTCTACAGTATTACAGTCCATAATTACAGCAAGCGATACAAGTTCCCTTTACATTAGCTAATTTTGGCTCAACTTTTCAACTGTGCTATTCATTTATTTTTAATCTGCGCAGTTGGTAAAAAGCTAACGAGGTTTTCTGGAATAGGAAGTGGAAGTGACGTTTACAGAAGTTGACGTTGGCTTAATGGCAGAAGGGTTAAAAGTATAATAATTGCTAAGAATGTATATCTTAATGAAAAGTTAGTGAAGTTTTATGTTTTGTTTTTGTCATATGTGTATAACGGCCGCATAACGAACACTTATTTGTTAACTATGAAGGGAATAGACATGTATATTGCAGCTTTACTTGTATTAATTAGTGCTTTAATGTCCAATGTGGAAGGCATAATGTGGATGCTGCAACCTAATTCACAAAAGTGTCTAAAAGAAGAATTACAGTCTAACGTTCTTCACACTGGTGAATACGAGGTTCAAGATGCTCCTGGCCAGAAAGTTGATTATACAGTAAGTAGCATGTTTTATCTCATTTTTTCTGGATTGCTGTGAATTATCCAAAACAGAGTTAACAACTTTCCTTCAAACTAAACAAGAAAATTGTAGTTTAGAAGAATAACCATGATAAATAGAAATCTGCTGTGTTACATTTATCCGTCTTCTTATGTACATTATTCTGTAAGTTAACATTTATTCAACTTTAAAACAATTAAGGCCAGCATTAAATATAATATGAGCAGTCATTTTCACTGCATAGTATTATGTAAGATTGTAGTTTAGAATGAAATTATGAATAAAACAAGTGGAGAAATCACAGAAACTAACGATTAGAAACTTAGTAAAACAAATGAGAGCACTATTGATGAAATCCATCATTTCTGAATTGTAAATAAACAACCAAACACTTCTGCTCACAAATGATTATACTCTGTGAGGGTTTTGTCAGCGTCATTGATTGCTCCCGTGAAAACATTACCAATCTTCATTATAGCTGTTGGTTTTCTTTGACATTGTAGGTTCTTTTGAAAGCTACAACAATGTAGGATAGCAAGCATTATAAATAATATAATTTTGAGTCGAACTAATACTCAATGCCCTATTTCTGTGGATGACATTTGGGCAATAGTACATGAAAAACAAGTGGATGATGCATTAAAACTACTAAATTTACAAAATCCTGCAATAAAATTTTCCAATGAAAAAGAGACAAACAATGAAATCCCTTTCTTAGATTTAAAACTTACCAGAAAAAATGATAAACTTGAATTTGGCATACATAGGAAGGAAACACACACAGAAAATTTCATAAAAGCAGATGGATATAACCCAAGACAACACAAGTATGCTGTTATCAACAGTTTAACTTACAGGCTGGTTAATGTACCTTTGAACAAGATGGAATATATCAAAGAGTACAATAATATCATTCACATTGCAGAGTACAATGGATTCAGTGCTGAATTGGTAAAAAAGAAAATTGATAAATTCAAAAGACAACAAAGATGCAAACAAGTAACTACTCTTTCCCCAATCAGCAATGAAACTTCATACAGAAAATTTACATATCATTCCAGAGCTACATACCTTTTCCAAAAAGTCTTCAAAGAGCACAATATTACTTTGGCCCCACAAAACCCCACAGCTGATGTTAAGGAAGATCCTAACGAAACACGTTCTAGGTAAATACTAGCAATAAATGGAGCATTGAGTATTAGTTTGACTCAAAATTATATTAATTTTGTGCTTCATTGTATCATAGTCCATGCACATTGGAAGCATTATGATGTTTATTTTTTCAGTTTAAAGTTTTTTGTTCATTTGAATAGCCCTTTTATGGTCATATCGGATGCCTTGACCAGAAATACAGACACTCTTACATTACCAGGCTCATTGGAGGACAGAGCAACTGTCCTTTTAGTTAGCTGCATATTTGAGATATTTTATTTACATTTCTATCTAACACCTGACTTAAATTGTATTTGAATTAACTGAATTTTAAATGCACTACAAATCTGTACATTCATAGCATATATTTTGAAGGTGGGTGTATTGTTCCTTTATGCACTTAAAAAATGTAAAATATTATTACGGAGCAAAAATATTTGTTACACAAACCAAGATGCCATTAACCACTTAATTATCTTTATCCTTCAAAAGTGTCTCCATTGTGATACTCAAGTTTGGTTTGACATAGTCCTTTGATGTTTAATTATACTGATATTGATGTCTGAATGTGTTACTTGCAGGTGAAGGATTCTAAAGGGCACATATTAGCACAGCAAGAGGATATTTCTAAAGGAAAATTCTCTTTTGTCACAGAAGTGTACGACACATATGAAATTTGTTTTGTTTCCAGAGTCCCTCCACGTAAGTACAAACAATCTTTCTGAAAAAGCAATTTAATTTGCAGTTGTGTTTAAGAATATTCAATACTGAATTTTGGACAACTTTTAGACAAAATAAGTATCTTAAAATCTCAGAAAAAATTGTTAAAATCATAGAGAACCAGAATCTATTTTTTAAAACATTTTTAAAAATTCATGCTACTTGTTATTCCTGTTTTGAAAATGTCATCCATATATAAATTATGTTCGGTGAAACAGCTGAGGATGAGATCGAATGATCTTGAAAATATTTCAATTATACAACAAGTAAGTGAAGTTTGAGTGTAAACATAATGACTCATAAATCAAACTCAAAAATGAAGAATATTTCACTGTTAATAATGCTTCTGCTTTTAATATTTATACCAACTTCTTTAAAAAAAAGTTTGAAAATGTTTATTAACCCAAGGATGGTAAGTAAATTTTTTAAAAGTATAAACTTGAAAGAAGCGTAGGGACAGTGAAGCACAAATTAGTACAAAAGTGAATCGAGAATATATTGACACATTGCTTCACTCACACTGTTTATTCACAGGACATGTTTCAAGAGCTCTTGCTCCTTTTATTTTTTCAAGAATAGAAACATCATTAACAGTTTTTTGATATTTAAATTTTTCAATCTTCTTTTGTATAAAATCTTTATTAAAACCATTAATTAAAGCAGTATTAATATGTTTATATTCTTTATTAAATTCCTCTCTATTCAGGAGAATATTTATTAATCTATAAATCAAACTATTAAAAACAGCAAATTTATGTGAAAAAGGTTTAAAACGTTTATTTTTTTATGTAATTATCAATATTATATGTTAACTATCAACATGGTATAGATATGTTGATGATATTTTTGCTATTGTTCCTGAAAAATAGAAAGTGAAATTACTGGATTTCTTCCTTTTCTAGATTTGAAGATAAAATAAAATAATAACAAATTAGATTTTGGTATTTATAGGAAATCTACTCATATGGTTTTTTTCATTGCATTAGAAAAATAAGTAATTCATAAACTATAATTAACTTTAAACTAAATATTTAAAACATTTGCATAATATACGAATATTCATGTTGCAATTATGATTTCAACAACTGCATTATTATAAAACTCTAAAATTCTGTTCCCTTACGTCTAGCGCCACGAACACTCACAAGTGTGCGAGAGAGAGAGAGAAATATAAAAAGAGTGGGGATAACGAGGTGGCAACGGTGAAGGCTCTAACGTATCTGATTTGCTACAGGCGAGAACTCTTCCCATTTGAAACACACAATAATGTCCGATTTCACCAACAGATGTTAAAATCAACATTAACAAATATAATGTCACCATTGTCACAGCGTTAACAAAACTGCTAAGATTCTTGCATTTCACCAACTTGTTTTCTGAAAATGTTATTAAATATGTGTTAACGCTGAGAGACTTGTAAATATTACAGATATAGAAGGCTGTGGGTGAATTTTATTATTTTCTGAAATACTGTGATCCACTTCTGTTTTTATTTTCATTTATACACAGCTGAAAAATGGCAGGTGAACAAAATCAGGAGAAGCCGTGGGACAAATTTCTCATCAATTGAGAAAGAATTTTTAGTTGAATTAGTTATTAAATATAAGGATATTGTGAAAAGCAAGAGAACGGATGCTGTAAATGTGAAAGAGAAAGATGTGACGTGGGAAAAATTTGGAAATGAGTTTAAGTTGAAAGCAAATATCACAACCTGAAGTACAAAGCATCTTTGTCAATATTACATAAATTTAAAAGTGGATGCAAAGGACTGAAGTGACAGAGTTGAACGTTTCAAGACGGAAAATGGACAGTGTATTTTCCACATAATTCAGTGAATTATAAAATTGCAAAGTTATTAATACTTGAAACAAAGGCGAGATCAGCATATTCCTATTTGATGCATGTTCTAAACTCTCTTGTACTTCCGCAGTAACCTTCATAGCAACTTGTTACGACAGTCGATACCTATTAGGAAATTTTCTTCTGATAGCTCCTGTTATTTCTTTTCATGGGTCGTACTTATTACAAATGCCATTTACACGGTCTTAAATATAGCATATTGACATCAAAAGCTGCATTCACACCTGCCATCTTGATAATTCTACAATTGTTAACAACAGAAATATGGCTTGTTAGTTTAACAAGAGATTTAACATGAGTGTTAAGCTAAAAGGTGACAAGCGTTATCGAGATGTAGAGGTATATCAGCAAGGCAAAAGTATGACTGTTATGGGTAAATTGCAGAAAGGAAAGAATAGAATGGGAACCATGTGAGGTAGAGGAAAAGATATGAGCAAATGTGAGAAAGGGAAGAGAGATTAGAATGGAGTTGTGAAAAGCTAAGCTGAGGATTTCAGAATGTGTGACAAAAAGATAGGTAAGGAAGAAGGATTGGAAATTATGACTAGTGAAGTTAAATAATGTGTGATATGGAAAGAGGACACGAGAAGTGGGGTAACGTGCAAGTGAGAAATATAAGTGAGGTTAAATGAATTCAGACCTGGTAAAACAATTCTAATATGAAGTTGAAACAAGTAATAATAATTTACAGGAATAAACAAAAATTTGGCGAACGGGAAAAACGGCTAGGATAGAAAATTAAATAGGCAGTGACTTATTAAAAGGGGCAACACGTATAAGGTACATAATTGTACTGAAGGCTGCCCTGTTAGCAAAGAGGCTAGGGCCCACCTCAGGAATAGCCCAAGATGTATATGTTCAGTACTCAATAAATCATAATATATTGACATTCCCAGTAAACCTACATGTGTCAGATAAGCAGGACTCACTGAATTTTAATTATTTTTTCCCATACCCCATTATTGAAAACAGACTTTTTAGTCATTGATCCTGAAGCAGAGTATTAAATGTGACTATATTACATTGAATTTGCAATAAGATATTGTTGGCATGTATTTTTACTTGAAAGTAAAATTATCTGTTGTATCTACATTTAAAGCTAATGTAAAACATTTTGACATTTCAGAACAAAGAGGCATTGCACAGGAAGTTTCACTTGTAACGAAGAGTGGAGTAGAAGCAAAAAATTATGAAGGAGTAAGTTATGCACATGTTTAAAATTAAATTTTGGTATATTTATTTAGTAATTTAATATTGTATCTTTTGGAAAGTATTTAACTATATTATTAAAGCTCATTTAAAAAAAAAATATTTTAAAAGACAGGTTCTCAGGCTTCGAGACAGTTGAGTTTCTTTAATAACAATATTTTGGTAGTATACATCTCTCCCACCTTCAAGATACTAAATGCTTAAAGGGAGTTATAATAATAAATAATAATAATATTTATTGAGGTACTAAGCTTTTACAATTTTTTGGACTGCCCTCTGTTCTGGCCCAGGCCACTGCTACACAGGACAGTCCATTAAGTATATTTACAGACGTGTTACAATATGTGTTATTACAGAATAGTCACTTATTATTCCTTCTCTCTTTTTACAGTCCATATCCACTTGTTTTTAACCTTACTTAAAAACTGACCTATGTTTTTTATAATTTTTACTTAAAACCTTGATTAAGCTGATTCTCCTATTCATTCTTGATATTTGACATTCTTTCCTCCACATCTCTGTTTCCTTACAATCAAACAGTATATGTTCTATATCCTCTTTGTCCCCACACAATGGGCACTCGTCTTCGACCTCTTAATCTCCATATCCCTGCTCTTAACCACGCTAAGCCCTTTCTTTCTTCACTGTTAGTGCTATCTATATACCTCTCCCTCCCCAGCTATTTTTCAATGGAATATAGAAAACAAGTGATCTCTTCTCTGCTATTTGACTAAACAGTTTCTGGATCTCCACGTCTTCAAATCTTATTCTAGCCCCTTTCCAGAAACCTTAATAATTATTTTCTCTCTTTCTCCAAATATCACCCATACCATTATCTTCCAAATTATTTCGTAAATTACTTACCCATCCTTTATTTGGTAAGCTTAGTTCTTTGTACTTCAAGCATTGTTTCAGTATATTCCTCTCCTCTAAATTCAATATCCTATACCAATATTTTAGTGCCCTTTCTATAACTAACTCTTTTCTTGGAACTCTCCCCATTTCAATTAGAGCTACTTCATTTGCAGTTGATATTGGCAGCCCTAGAACTTCCTTACAAAACCCCCTGTGTACATAATCTAAAACTTCCCATCCCTTTTCTAGCCCCCACATCTCAATACCATATAGCATTCGTGCCTCAACTACCAAATTATATACCCTTTCTAACCATTTCAGGTGTTTTATACAAACATCCTCTTACAGCTGCCATTGCTGCTTTCCCTTTTGCCAGTGTGCATTTCTTTTGCTTCTCCCATTTCCCTCCTGCATCAATTTTCATTCCTAAGTAAAAGGAGTTATAAGTAATTGTTTATAAAATATAACAATTTGTAACTTAAAACTTCACTTATGAGAAATGATGATAATTTTCGTATAAGTTGTCCGGGATCGCGATTTCATGTAAAACTTATACACATCTTCAGCTGGAAACAACAAAGCTGTCACCATCGTTACGAACGCTAGATGTTGATTAGTTCTTGTTAGTACTACCAAAATCTGAAAATAAAACAAATTTAAAAATAGAATCAACTGCCGGTGTTTCAAAATTCAATACACGATGTTTGTATTTTAAAATAAATATTGTGACTTTGTGGGTTCGTAGAATTAAAAGTCCAATTTGTCGAAATGCTAAATGTTCTTTATCTGGATAGAAACACACTGCGTAGCAGCAGAATTACATCACATATCACAATCTACAGCACCAAGGTCGATGACAGTAACAAACATCAGCTCTCGTTAAAACACTTCACAGCTGTTTTCTACTTAATCACTGTTGACAACACTCTTGTTACATGTCTTTACAACAACACTTTACAGCTGTTTTCTGCTTACTCACAACTGTCCGCTGGCATGTCACAATCTCTTATATATCTCATTCATATATTCGAGAGACTTCTCGAGCAAAAAAGAAAAAAAACTATTCTCTGTCAATCGAGATATCACTTGAACCTTCCTTACGTGAAACCCTATCTGGGCCGGCAAGTCACTTATCTCAAGTGCTATGTTTATCTGCTTTTGCCGGCACTTTGTGTACACTAGCCGCGCTATCGTTAACTACTTATGCAAGCTCTTTATTACCGTGAAACACTATCTGCCATCTATTATCTATTTATGCCCGTTGCCACGACAATATCTTTTCCCAAACCATTAAATCTATCGGACCATTTAATTGTTTTAATAATTTAACTTCTGGATTTATTTTTTCTGGATTTATGAAATAAATCCAGAAGTTAAATAATTAAAACAATTAAATGGTCCGATAGATTTAATGGTTTGGGAAAATATATTTATTTTAAAAAACAAACATTGCGTAATGAATTTTGAAATACCGGCAGTTGATTCTGTTTTTAAATTTGTTTTTATTTTCAGATGTTGGTAGTATTAATAACAACACAACATCTAGCATTTGTAACAATGGCAACAGCTTTGCTTCCGGCTGAAGATGTGTATAAGTTTTATATGAAATCGCGATCCCGGAGTGTTTATAAAAATTACCATCATTTCTTATAACATAAGTGAAGTTTTAAGTTACAAATTATATTTGTATATATTTGTTTGCTTTGCTGTTAATAGCTTCATATTTTATGTAAGTATATTGTTATTTAAGGCAGGCCTTGTAGAAAATGAAGCTATTCCAATGGCTGCATAATTTGTTAAAGAAGTGCTGGCCATCTACTCGGAGAGGGACACACTGAACTTTGGAAACCAGTCAACAAAATTGAAATGGATTGACTTAAAAACACAAATATATACAAGCTATGCAGCAGCCAAAATAGTCTTTTTGCAAGGTCTGCCACAGCAAAATGTATGTAACAGCCTTATAACACCTTTTAAGCATTTAACATCTTGAAGAGTTGGAGAGATGCAAGCTCCCAAAATATTAAGTTTTCAAAAACTCGCCTGGCTGGAAATCTGAGAACACTTAGACTATGTTCACCACCAGGAAAGCTTCAACTTATATTTCATGTTTTAAGATCTTTAATTTTTCTGTAAATGAAATGTGTAATATTGACATAGCATCTTAAGTAGCTTTAAAAATAAGTTAAACTTGCAATATAAAGAACATAAACTAGAGTATTAATTTATAGATGAGTCGTATTTTTTACACACAGTTAAATCTCGATATAAACTAGAGTACATACAAAATAACAAGACACATGAGGCCTCCAATCTGTAATCAGTTATGATGCACTGTTCTGAAAACATCTGTGTGAAAGAGAGAGGGGAGGTAATGTTTGGTCTTGATACACACAGAAAGCAGAAAAGACAGGTGCATAATTAAAACTTAATTAATCACTTTAAAAATTAGATGATAGATCCTTAATTTGTGATGTGCTTCAAATATCAATTCCTCATCTAAGCAGGCAATTTTCAATCATAAAAACTATTTGTAGTTGGTTTATTGACACTCGTCACTTCCTTTTTTTTTTCCATATTATTGAGGAACTAGTTTCAAAGGCCATTGCCTCCATTTTCAACCACTCTTCAACTAGCATCTGTTGTTTGCTCTCTCTGGTGGTGAAACTATGAACTTCTTTGTCAAATTATCTTCGTCCTTATTTTTCCATATGAATGTGTTCTCCCATGTTGTCAGTTTATTTTGGTTTATCACTCCTTTTAATAATATAAAAAAAAGAAGTGATGAGTGTCAATAAACCGACTGCAAATAGTTTTTACGATTAATTTTGACGTCACTGTTCCTAAATTCCTCCAAACACACATAAGCAATATCACACTGGACGGAAACCAGGAGATCCATGGTTCAAATCCTGGCCATGGCATTGAATTTTTTATGTTGACTCAATCTATCAAAAATCTTAACCTATATATAGGCTAGTATGAAGAAACAATTAATTTCTATCAATTAACTAAAAAACACATAAGCAATTTTAAGTTGCAATTTAACATTTCAAGGAAGTAAATATTTTTAAGGAAACCAGTCAGGGAACATTGAACCAAAATGATCAACAATTATAATTTAAGCTTTATAATTTTTATTATATACTATACTCTTGGAATATATAAATTTTGACTATCAGAATGGAAAAAATTAGAGCTAGATGACAATTTAAACAAACCAAAACAGTGGACCTGTTGCACATTTAAGGCCTTTTCAGATATTCATGTTTTCCACACTTCTAAAAGTGTTAATGTAAAACCTGCACAATGTTAATTTTTAAATTATGTATTTTAGGGAAAAATACTATTTAACAAAAATACATTAGCAACATATCAGGCCAGTTGTACGAGTAAATTTATCAGCATGATTTTTTCATATATGCTTGATTGGAGGAATTTAGTAACAGTGTCATCAAAATTAATTTAAAAAAAAAAAAACTTTTGTAGTTGGTTTTAACACTTATATTTATTATTGAGGGACTAATTTCAAAAGCTCCATTCTCAAGGTTGAAAATGGAAGCAACAGCTTCCGAAATTATTCTTTCAATAATAAAAATGTAAGTTACGGATGGAATGTTAAAAGCCGTTCAATTTGTTAAAAACAAATAGTTTTTTTTCGGTTCATGCATGTTTCAGCTCTTAAAGCTGGATTATAAGGAATATATTAAATTAGCAAATTGAAACTTTGGGAACGGCTTCCTTGATGTAATAGTTTGCCTGAACTGACAGCAATTTCTATATTACCTGTTGTGCCAACATTGCAACTGTGTATATCATAATATGATATACTTTTTCACTGCAAAAATCAATCCAGATAAATGTGGCGACTATACTCTGCACTTGTATTAAAAATTATAATAAAGGAAATGTACAATAAAACTTAGCAAAGTTGCAGTGGCTGGCCCCGTAGCTCAGACAGTAGAGCATTTGCCTGCTGTGCTAGTAGTCCCGGGTTCAATTCTTGGCGGTGTGGGTGGGGATTTTTCTCTGACTAAGATAATTCCTCATCTTCCCCAGAGTCTGGAAGTATGAATGAGTGCAAGTGTGTGTGTGATCTAATGATTACAAAACCCAACGAATATGAGTTAACACCTTCAAGATGTTTCAAAGGAGAACAGCCGCCAATATGACCATTGCAGTTAAAGGAAAAAATGTAACAAATAAAAAAAAAATTTGCCATGATCTGTATGTAGCAGAAGTTTAAATTTAATTTATTTCATCTGTGAAAATGATTACATGTTGTGAATTTGTCAAAAATACAAGATAACCTGATTTCTTAAAAACTATTTAAAAGAATTATTTACAGTTACTAATTAAAAGTATTACATTTATAATCTTTCAATTTAAACACTACTATTCTTCTTCTTTGCACTTACATTCCTCTAAACTATAAAATGCACTTACTGTTAAATATGTCTTTACTGCATCGGGCCCAAATGACCTCACTGTCAATGGGCCCTAAAACACCACTCTACTGCCACCAGTTTGTTCAGTATTTTTTTTTTTTTTTTTCATTTTTATTTCTTCCAGTAGCATACTATAAAGTTCTTTCCCTGTATTTTTTACACTGCATCTGCTTAGTGTGCCTCTTAATTGTAGATCTAAAATAATTGTTATTTCTTAAGTTATATGTAATGTTCAATTAACTTGAGGTGGCAGCTGAGCAAAGTTGCACACTAAATGGAATTACTCTGTTATCAATCCAAAAGGAGACTGAGGATGATTTGTACATGTACAGTAGTTGATGCATGCACCATCAATGGTTCCACATGTATAAATCATCCTCAGTCTCCTTTTGGATTGTTAACAGACTAATTCCATTTAGTGTGCATCTTTACTAAGCTGCCATCTCAAGTTAATCAGAGTGTATGTATACCATGATGTTTTGTTTGTCTTTTTCTCATAAAATAAGTTTTATTATTTCATAAATACATGTAACCTTTGTTCTACCCAACTCTACAGTATACATCTCTAATGTATGATATTTATATTGTGCTTAAAGTTTACTGCTGACTTTCTCCTGTTAACTGTTCTTTTCTTTGTTTTCTCTGTTTTCACTTCTGGTTTCAACATGGTGTTGGTGAATTCTGGTTCAATGCACAGCTGGTAAAACAAAGAGCATGACTTTTTTTCTTTGAAACATAACCGTATGACTGGAATGTGCATGACTTAACAATTACTAATAATGTTTGCGTACTAACCAGTGAAAAATGTGAAACCAAATCATCAAATGTTAAGGTCTATTTAAACATAATTGTTTTATATTTACCACAGTATAATCTGTCATTTTCAAGTAAAGTGAAGTGTTGAATTGCCATTTAAAATAGAATTAATGATATTTAGTTCAGCATTATTAGAAACAGAGCATATAAAGTTATGTTGCTCCAGCTTAACTATTTAGCAATGAGTGTTGTCTCAGGGTCATGGTAATAAAAAAGCAAAATAATTTATATAAATTCTGTCACATTCATTATTAAACTTTATAAAAACGTTGGCATTATAGAAAAATTAGCCATAATTGCTCACTTTATCCTTGCTTATGTGTTGGCATATGTGCTTCTGTTGTGTAATGAGGAGTTGTATTAACACATCTGTTTGTTCATTGACTTAAGCGATGTATACTATAACTAGACTGCAAACAAAATGCAGCTAGAGGTATGGCTTACCACCACTGGAGTCCTCTAGCTTCCCCCCTCTATCATTTTAGGTTGCCTCTCCTCCATCGTGCGGGCTGCACTGGTCATGTTTCATTCACTGTTACATTCACTCTTTGCATTTTCTGCCGAAAATGGATTGTGAGGTCCTGTCCGAGATAATTATTGTCTGTTCACTTTGAAAATCAAAACAGTATTAAAATACACTCATTTCGTGTGGTTTGCGCTCTGTCGCATGCAGGAAGGGAGGGGTGGGAGACACATGATGCTTGGATGGCATAGAAGGGGAGAAGGCTCTCCTCGCACATGCGCACACCGACCGCATTTTGATTGCAGTCTACCTGTAGTATACTTACCTTAGGCGTGGAGTTCCCACCAATATATGTAATGACTCAAGATACAGATCCATTGCTATATGCAACAACATGTCATGAACCCACTTGCAGCTTTATTGGATAGGTAATATTTTAGAAACAAATTAGCATCAGTACCTGGAAATATTAACAGGTAATTATTCCAAACTTGGGCGTTGCTCTGGGGCTGAAAGAAGAAGAGATCTGGAGGTACCTGATGTTGCCATGAGGATGTAGGCAAAATTCACCTCAATATATACTTATTCTTGTAACACTACATGTACAGTTGTGTTATCCCTTTTCTAGCCATAGGCAAGCGACTTGTCTGTCACTTGTTGTGACTTCAAACTTGATCTAATTTTCACTTCCACCCTTCCTGGCTAGCCTCTCCATCCACACATTCACGGGCCCGAATGACCTTGTTGTCGACGGGCCCTAAAACGCCACACACTCACTCACTCACTCCACACATTCTTTTGGATAGCTTATCCTGGCCTTAGGCGCCACCCTGAACATTTTTTAATAAATGGATTTCTTGTTCTATGTCGTGGAATGAGAATGGTGATATAGAACAAGAAATCCATTAAAAAGTGTTCATGGTCCAACTGTATTAACCACGTGGGAAAAGATATAAAGAAATATGAAGGAAAACTTCAATTTCCACATCACCTACGAAGATAACCCAAATTTAAGTTCATAAAGATACCAACAGAGATGCCCCTATCGCCTCCAAGGTGTTGTATTATTGCGACGAGGCAGCACTGCAAGGCATTCAAAGAGACAGTGCAGTGCAGAGATAAAAGCTCACTGAAACGGTGGGTGGAAGGAGACAGATTTCTAGAGAGTTCATCTTTCTTCTAGCACCGTCTTGATTGTTTGAGAACATTCTGGATAGTGAGTAATCTATAAAAAGAGCCGCCATCTGCCATGGAGGGACAGTTATTTGAACTCGCATGCGTGAACAGCTGTGTTGTGGTCATTGACCTTGCAAGTTGTATTGTGTATGTGACGTAATTGTGGACTGTCAGACTGATTTCTACGGAAATAAAGAGCAATTTTTGGTGTTTGTAACCTGGACTTTTAATTTCTTGAACCCACGAAGTCACAGTATGTATACCTACACTTCCCAGATGCCCACCTCGGTAGCGTGAATGGTAGCATGTCTGCCTCATGTTCAGGAGGTTCTGAGTTCGAATCTCGGTCAGGGTGAGTTACCTGGATAGGGTTTTCCCTTATCCTAAAAGACGAATGTCAGGTAACTCTAACCGCTATGGACCCTGGGCTCATTTGAGTATCATTTTACCCATTCCATTTATCGTCCGATATGACTTAATGTTGGAAAACGTAAATTACAAAAAAAAAGAACTCCGTATGGCAACTATGACCTTTGGGGTAACCTTGTCCCACCACGTAATGACCGAACCCATTTCTCAGTTGGAGGCAGCCAGAGGGCGATGCATTACCTCCAATGATTGGGTGATAGCAATGATGGTTAGTGGGCCTACAGTTTATACCATGGACTCCGAACTTGTTGGGCATAGGGGACACTTCACATGAGCTAGACTGAGGTGAAGGCGCCGATAGGGCCGTCTTTAAGTCGACACCCCAGAGCTGGGAATGAAACTCGGACTCTCAGCACAAGAGTCACAAATGAAACCACTGTGCTACCCCAGTGCCTTCCTCAAGGTGTTTATCAAATTCAAATTAAACAGTTGACATTAGCTGAGGATGTTAGGAAGATCCTAACGAAACACATTCTAGGTAAACACTAGCAATATATGGAGCATCAAGTACTTAGTTCGACTCAAAATTATAAAAGTATGTGCTTCATTGTATTATGATCCTTAACTCGTAATAGTAAAATGTAGTTTTGTAAGAGGGATTCTTGTAAATCTTGGTGTCAATTTATTGTAAAATGCTGAACTTATATACCAAGTAATGATGGGCAAAATCGAATGATTTTAAGAATCGAATACACTGTATTCGAATGCTTTGAAGAATCAAAACTTTCATTCGAGTGCAAGTTCTCGAATGATGTCACATGCTGCGAATCGATTTTGCTACAAAACGAGAACTTTTGCTTGTATTTGAAATCAAGGATTCAGATACTACAAACGAGAAAATGGGTGTATTCGATGCAAGTGCTTGGGGTCGCTAGAGTGGCTATATCTGGCATTCCGCTGCGTAGAGGTTTGCGGGTTCAAGTGCCGCCTTGGGTGTGTTATTTATTTATACTGTGTATATGTGTTAAAATACAGAAAAACGACGAAAAGAAGGAAAATTAAATATTTTTTTATTTAGAAAGATCGAGAGCATTTACTTGTTTTCAAAAACAAGTTCTCTGATGCTACAAATGAGAACTTTGCATTTTATTCAAATACACATTCAAATTTCAATAACATCTCGAGAACTCGAGAATGAATCGATTTTTTGTATTTGAATTTGCCCATCACTAATACCAAGTTCAGTAGTTTAATTAGCTCTTTGTTTTTGAGTCTTGCTGTTCACACACATTTTCTAAAAAGGCTTTTTTCCTAAGGGATTCTCTGGAAAAGTATATTTCCGGCGAGACCTCTGTGGATGGAGTGCAATACTTTCTCTGCCTACTATATGTATGTACATGATAGTGAAAGTACAAATACATATATTGTAAGGAGGAGTAACAAATCACTTTATATGAATATATAGGAATTGTTGTGATAATGCAGGTTATGTGAATACATCACATCCAATTTGTTCCCACAATCTTATTTTTGCTGAATGCATCACCTACTGGGGATAGAGGAAATACTTATTCCACTCAAAATCTTATATTCATTAGAATTACATGTTTAGAGGCTCTGTGAATCCTGAAAAAAAAAGAGAAACTTAAAAAAAAAAATCATCTATGCATGTGTTAGTTTTAATTTTGTCATATTTTATTTTGTTATGCTAACATTTAATTTTGAATACACAAACCTGCATAATCCTTTATATATCATATTTAGTTAATTTCACATCTTGCTTTGTTTTTCTTGTACTTCTCAAGATGGACGACTAGTTAGCCATGGAAACATGGTTTAAAATTTGATTGGTGGAAAATACAAATTCAACCATTGATGCCTTCACAAAGAGAAAATAAAGGCTTGTTGGTTTTCTGTGTGATATTTTATATCTTTGCCTATAATGTTTATTTGATTTTGCTCTATGCTTGGCTTGCTAATAACTGTCTCGAATGTAGATTTCTGTACTAACCCTAGCTCCAAAATATTTTTAATAAAATATTTTCTGTAATAAGGCAGAACACATCTTAGAAATCAAGCCACAAACAATTAACATGAAAAATTTAATGCCATGGCCAATTTAATGTCAGAACGGCATGTTGGCCATGGTAGCTCAATGGGTTAGAGCGACTGGATGGAAACAAGGAGCTCCATGGTTCAAATCCCGACCATGGCATTGAATTTTTCATGTTGACTCTATCAAAGACCTTAGCCTATATACAGCTAGTGTGAAGAAATGATTAATTTCCATCAATTAACTAAAATATTAAGAGTTAAATGATGAAGCCTGGGACTTAAGTACTTACGATAGTAAGTCGCCACAAACGGTGTATCTCGGATGCGAGAGCCCCTAGTAGTCTACTGGGGCTAAATATATGAGTCAAATGGAGAATTTAATGTCAGGACGGCACGTTGGCCATGGTAGCTCAAAGGTTAAGAGCGACTGGATGGAAACCAGGAGATCTGTGGTTCAAATCCCGGCCATGGCATTGAATTTTTCATGTTGACTATATATACACTACTGTTTGTGAAAATTGTAATACCAAGAAGGAAATGCATGAATGCAATGAATTTAATGCCAGAGATTAGGTGCATGACAATAAATAAATGATTAACTTTTTAAATCTGTTCATGATCTCTGAGCCTAATTACTCAGCATTTGATGTAGCCTCCACACACTGCAATTAGAGCTGCTATATGCCATGACACGGAATTAAAAAGATTCTGAATATATTCTTGGCAGATATCCCTCTACAGAGTTTGTATGCTAGGCCACAAATTCATGACACTGGTTACTGGACGAGTGTGACGTACAATTTGCCAACCAACCACACCCCAGACGGATTCAGTGGTTAACTTGTCAGGAGAATGTGCAGGCCATTAAAGCAATGGTATCTATTGGTCTTCAGAGAAGGCTTGTGTATTCCTTGCAGTAAGTGGCTGGGCATCCTGCTAAAATGTGGCCTATGGAGATGGCTGAAGCAGGAGGAGTACCTCTGGGTCTACAATCTCCCTCACATACTGGTTGCTGTTCAAAGTGCCCTCAATCAAGAGCAGATGAGATTAGATAGAGTCAACATGAAAAATTCAATGCCAAGGCCAGGATTTGAAACACGGATCTCCTAGTTTCCGTCCAGTCGCTCTAACTCATTGAGTTACCATGGCCAACCTGCCGTCACGACATTAAATTCTCCATTTGACTTGTATATTTTCTCGGTAGACCACTAGGGGCTCTCGCATTCGAGATAACATCATTTGTGACGACTTACTATCGTAAGTACTTAAATTCCAGGCTTCATGATGAAATTCTTATTATTTTAGTTAATTGATGGAAATTAATCATTTGTTTAAAGATCTTAGCCTATATATGGCTAGTGTGAAGAAATTATTAATTTCCATCAATTAACTAAAATAGCAGATGAGATTAGTTATTAGCCGTGTCGTCCCAAACCATCACACTGGTTTTTATCCGCTATGCCACTCAAAAATGCAAGCTTCCACAATGTGCTCACCATGGTAACTTTGAACATTGTATAGGCCATCTCTCTAGAGTATGTTGAAACAAAATTCATCTGAAAAAACTATGTTTTGCCACTCAGCATGCCAATGATGGCATTCACGTGCCCATTGCAATTGTAGCTGTTTGGGTTTCTGGACAGTGGAAGCTGACTAATGACATGTGTTCCATCACTTCACTCTGCAGCAGATGATGAGAAGTCATTTATGCAGACCGGTTCATACTGCTGCAGTGTGCCAACTTCAAGCCAACACTGTCAATGAAGCTTTGTAATCAATTATGGTCATGTGGATAAGATGGTGGTCATCCTGTGCTGTGGCCTTCTTTCTTGGCCAGTAAAGTCTGTTTAGTTAACGCATGTGCAGTTCGGCCACCTCCTTTGATGAACCCTTATAATCATTTTACAATAACGGCCCTCCTTCTCCCAGTCCTTTCTGCAAGGTTGCAACCTTTCTCGATACATCATGGGTATCGTACAAGGTTTCGTCTATATATTAATGTGTGTGTGTGTGCGCGTGCTTGCAGTATTTGAAACCCAGCTCCTTTAGGAGGATGCGCGAAGTGCAGCACCCATAAGGAAAATCACAAATTTCTTGCAAATGTGCAACCAATTCATCTAAGGTGGGCGCTCTCCCTTTTGCATAGAATCTATAAATTTCTCGCCAAATTAAATCGCATGTGAAATTATCCGCTTTAGAGAAACGTTTCCTTTTGTTTTCACACTTGATCAGCATCTTTGGTATTCCTTACGTCACAATTTTTCTTGCTGTATTTCTGTGAATACCCAGAATTTTTGCAGGTTCATTGCTAGACCCCTTACCAAGATTATTTTTCACCACATATTTATATGTGTTTGAAACAAGCGCTTGAATTTTCTTAAAAAGCGTTCCTGTTATAACTTTGTGTTTTGAGGCTTCTCCACTAACATAACTCAGCCCAGCAACACTTTCCAATTCATTCACACTATTGTCTTCACTTTGATTATTTTCACATGACTGAAAGTTATGTACTATTTCGTTTGCATTTACCACTGCATTTCCCTCCCACGGACTCCACATCGTGACACACAACGAATTTCTGCACGTAATGAAACAGATCAACTGGAAGTTGGAACTTTGGCAACTGAGACTCCACGTGGAGTAAACATGCGACTGTCACTTCCAGAAAATCAGGGTTACTATTGGTCCTTAATGACAGTGTTCCATTTTTGAAGTGTGGAGATAGATTTATGACGATCATTAGTGGGTGGTAGGTTGCGTTTGCTTTGTGCAGTAACTGCACTCGCATTGACTAGACAGACTTTATCCAGTCTTCGCTGCATATTACCTTCTATCCATTGCTTTCATACACACATCACTATCATAGCAGCATGCCCTGTATGTGCCGAAATGTCACAGTATGACAATCTGCTTCCTGGCTTCCAATCATTCTGCCCTGCATGAATTTGCTCACATGCTGATATGGCTTCTTTTGGCATTGGCATTCTACGTAATGTTTCCACCTTGTTTGACAGCTGTGCGCTGACTACACTTGGCTGAACACCAAACTTGTTGGATGTAATGACAGGGCCCTATTCGGCTTACTTTTATGTCATCTCTCTGCAATTACTTATTGCTTGCACACTCCTCTACATGTCCACCAAGTTTAGATTCATTTGGGGAAATCTTTCATGATGTTACAATTTTCACAAACAACAGTATATTTTCTGCATCTAGTGATAATTGTTTTCAAAATTTAGGGATGCAAGGTAGGTTCCAAAAGTTTCTGTTTTGACCACCTATTTATTGTTATACAAATAAAACAATGGTGCTATTTTTCAACATAGCCATCCTGTATTTCAATACACTTTTCACATCTGTGGATTAACAACTCTATGCCTTTGAAAAATTAATCTGGTTCTTAATCAGCAAAATTTTCCATTACAGCAGCTTTCACATCATCAAATTTCTTTCCCCGTAGTTCTTTTTTCAGTTTGGAGAAGAGGTACCTGTACTGCAGCCTTCACTATTGCTGCTGTGTGCACTGTGCATTGTCATGGATAAGACGGACACCATGTGACAATCTTCCTTGCCTTCATTTGTTTGATGGAGTCGGGCAGTTTGTGCAAAAGTGAAGTATAATATTGTGCATTCACAGTGATATTCCTTTTTTTTAAATTCACAAGGAGAATTCCTCTGGAATCCCAGAAGATTGTCGCCATGATCTTCTTTGTGGATTGAGTGACTTTCGCATTTCTTGGTGGAGCTTTACCTGGTTTAAACATTCAAGAGATTCTCTTTTGGATAGAGGGTTGTAATAAAGAACCATAGTTTAATCCCCTGTAACAATGGATTGTAGTACTTCTTTCTGGTTGCCAAGGCAAAGCTCCAAAAGCTTGGTGCAACAAGTCACGTGCTGCTCCTTCTGAATTGCGCTGATGACCGCCATAGTTGAACACCCTTATACACATCATCATCATCATCATCCTTCTGAATTGCTGAGGAAGTCTGGGCACCCATCTTGCACTGACCTTTTTCATGTGCAAATGATCATGAATGACTTGGAATACGGTTGTTTGGAATAGGTCCAACCTTGCTGAGATTTCCTCGAGTTTCAGTCGCCTGTCACTCAGCACTTCACGTTCAATAGTAGCAATGGTTTCCTCAGTCACCACCTCAACAGGTCAACCAACACATGGATCATCAGTGATGCTTTCTCTGCCCAAATGAAACTGTTTAGACCATTTCTTCACAATGGAATATGAAGGGGAAGCATCACTATAAACACCATCTAAATGACAATTTGATTTCAGCTGGTATAAGCCCTTCTTTTGTCAGGAACTTTATTACTGCTCGATACTCGATTTTATCCATTTCAGCAGCACACATTGTCATACACGAGTGCCACCACTTGACAACTCATGGCACTTGACTTAATTTCTTAAGGTATCAATATATGTTTCCCAGTCAAAATTGTTTACCAAACAGCCAAGAAATTTAATTATTAATTTTTAGATTAGTCGTATTTATTACACATCTGCTTCACTTTCGTACCTATTTTGAGGACATGTTTCGCAAATCATCGTTTGCATCTACGGCTCTTATGCGACTCATCTATAAATTAATAATTTTTCGCTTCACTGTAGTGTTCCAATACAGTTAAATCTCGATATAAGAAATTTAATATTGCCTAATAGACCCCATTCACAATGAAACTTAAGAATAAGCATAGTGTAAGTATTAAAACTAGGTAATAAGTTGAAATTTAACTGTATTGGAACATCACAGTGAAGCAAAATAATTATTAAATTATAGATGAGTCGTATTTATTACACATTGGCTTCACTTATGTACCTATATTTAGGACATGTTTCGCGAACTATTGTTCGTATCATCAGCTTTAATGCGACTAAAACTTGATCCAGTGGTGTGGGTAGTTCTGGAGTTGCTGCTGCCATCTGTTGATTTTGTGATGAATTTAAATGTGGGGTTGTCTTCTGGCGGGAGTTTGAAGTTCATTAGTTGGTTTTTATGTTTTTCTATGTATGTTCTCTCCCATATGACAAGTTCACTATGTTTTTGTACTTATTTTAGTAATTTCGTGCTATCAGAATAATATATAGGTAATAAGTGTTATAGTGGAACTGTTCACAGTGAATTACATAATTATGAACTTTGAAACTTTCAGGTTTATGTCTGTGTTAAGGCATAACAAACCAGCCAGTCAGAGAGCATTTCTCATCACATGTTTGTTCTGCTATACTTTGAACTTTTACTGACTTTCTGTCTAAGATCAAGGGTCAGGAATCATTCATTCATTCATTTATTATCTGCTTAAAAGAATACAAAACATATTCAAAGCATTGTCAAGTTAAATATGTGCAACCAAAACATCACATAGTTTAATATCTACATAAACAAGTTCTAAAATAACCTAATTACAATAATAAATCATAAACTATACACTATCACACTTTTATTATACAAATATTATTTATTTAGTCAATATTATCTAAGATTATATTTAAAGGGAGTCGATTAATGACACTAAACAACACTTACTTTTAAATTTTTCCGGAACATGTTTCAGAGACTTTGCCTCCATCGACTCTTTCACTTCTTAAAGACTTGTTAGCCTAATATTACAATTCCTTTCTTGGAAGTGTTGAAAACAGTGTTGTTATAATAAATTACATTTAAAGGCAGTCAATTAATGACACTAAGCAACACTTTAAAAAAATTTCCGGAACATGTTTCAGAAAAATTTAAAAGTAAGTGTTGCTTAGTGTCATTAATTGACTCCCTTTAAATGTAATTTATTATAACAACACTGTTTTCAACACTTCCAAGAAAGGAATTGTATTATCTAAGATATTCGTCAATATGGAGAGAATGATTTGTGCTCGCATAAATTGGTACCTGGAGACACAAATTCTCCTTTTACTGTCACAAGCAGCTTTTAGAAAACACCGGTCCACAATTCAACAGATAGCTACATTAAGCCAAGACATCAAAGATAATTTAGATAAATGAAGATCAGTAGTTGCTGTTTATGTTGACTTGAAAAATGCATATGACACTCTACCTCGATTAAAACTATTACAAAAAATGATAAAAATTGGAGTAGAAAACAAAATGTTAAAATGGTTTTATAATTTTCTTATTCAAAGATTCTGCACAACTACCTCTGATAATTCTACATCAAAATCAAAACAAACACATAGAGGAGTACCCCAAGGATCTGTGTCAAGTACTACTTTATTTAATATTATGATAAATGACTTACCCCAAAAACTAAACAAAATAGAGAATGTTAAATGTGCCATGTATGCAGACTACATAGTAATCTGGACATCAGCTAGTAACAAAGAACTGAATAAGCTACCACAACATATGAACAAGGCATTGGAAGAACTACATAACTGGTGTTCAGATAACGAAATGACTGTGAACTTATCCAAAACAAAATACCAAGTGTTCACACTTTGCCACACAAAACCGCTTATCAAAATAACAATAAATGGTGAGCAACTAACAGAAACAGAAAATTATAAATATCTAGGCATAACACTCGATTCTAAATTTTCTTGGAAAACCCACATTAATGAAACCATAGAAAATACCACTCAGAGATTAACAACACTCAAAAGACTAGCTGGCAGCAAATGGGGGTCCTCTGTCAACACACTCAACACCACCTATAAAAGTTACACCAAACCAGCACTCCTCTATGGAAGCGAGGTGATACTTACAGCAAGTCGAAGTAAACTAGCACAACTTGAAACATTACAGAACCAAGCACTCAGATTAATAATGGGAGCAGTCAAATCAACACCAATTACTGCAATACAAATTGCTACAAATAGCTTGCCAATTAAATATGAAATGGAAAAACAGAATCTCCTCCTAAATGAAAAACTACAAAGGCTTTCCTTTAATACTCACTGGAAGAACTACAAAAGCAGAGAAAGGACCTTAAAAACACAAGAAGGATTTATGCAGAAAGCCTATAACCTACAGAGAAAATACAACCTTGAAGACACAAACAAAATTGAACATCTCCCACTTCCAATCTGCCCTCTATCACAACCTAAAATAAATAGCAGAGTAAACCTTCTGCAAAATATAGAGTCAAAAAGGGATGTAAGTGCAGAAACACTTAAAATGCTAGCTCTAGAAACAATTGAAACTCATTATCCACAAGACTCATGGCTACATTCCCTATTTGACAAAGAAAGTAATGCTGGAGCAGGAATATATAGTAAAATATTCAATTTTTACATCTGTTTGGGCACACTAGCAAGCCACTATGATGGAGAATTAGAAGCAATCAACACCTCACTGAAATAACTCTTCAACCATGTGAACTCTTTCTCAAAAGCAGTGATTCTAAGCGATTCTAAATCAGCACTTCAAGCCCTAAGATTTGCGAAACATGTCCTCAAAATAGGTACGAAAGTGAAGCAGATTTGTAAAAAATACGACTCATCTAAAATTTAATAATTTTTCGCTTCACTGTGGTGTTCCAATACAGTTAAATCTCAATATAACAATAGAATACTTGAAATTTACAGTTCATTACGAATACTACAAGGTCTAAAAAAAAAAAGAAATACACTTCCAGTGGATTCCATCCCACTGTGCAATTACAGGCAATGAAATAGCAGATTCCTTGGCAAAAAAAGGAACACAAATAAAACAAAGCTACCAACAAAAAACCTCATTCCACACATCAAAACTACATATAAACCATAGAATCAACTTATTCTGGAAAGAAGAGTGCAAAGAAAAAAGTACCTACAAGCAATGAAAAATTTTACAAGAAAGTGAAAATCCCATCCCAGACTACCCAAGAAGCAGTACTGTTGCCATCTTCCGACTGACTACTGGCCACGACTGTTTGGCCGCTCATCTACACAGGATTAATATTTTTGAATCCCCGACCTGCACACTGTGTAGGGACCCGAACTCATTGATGGACGGAGATCATCTGCTCCAGTGTAGTGCCCTGACAAAAACAGATGGAGAACTGACAGCACAACTAGTCACATGTTATTGGGAGGCCAGAAGGAAAATGGAAATTCCTCAACTCCATGAGCATTAGCAACCAACCAACCAGATATTCATCAATTGAATAATAGCAACCTTCCATACAATATTTCTTTAATTTTTTCTTGAATATTTTATCAGATAGGTAGGGAGTTTGTTATACAGTTCATGAGCTGCAGCAGTAGGTCTGGTTTTATATAGTTCTAATCTGTGTGACTGTAGATGAAAATTTGTATTTCCTCTGGTGTAGTGCTCATGTATTTGTTTTACCTTTATTTTGCCTGTTAAATAATTCTAATATTACTTCATATATGTAAAGTGAATATACAGTTAAAATATTTAGGTCTTTGACGGTTTGCCTACAAGAGTCTGTTTGTTTCATTCCCATAATTAGTCTTATTGCTCTTTTTTTGGAGAAGAAATACTCAGTTAGTGTGCTTTTTAGCACAACGTCCCCACACTGTTAACCCATATGATATATGCAGGTATATCAATCCATAATATAACATCTACTATGTTCATCAGTTTTTTCATTACGAATAACCCTGAGCTCATTTTGTTGCATATATGATCAATGTGTTTGTCCCATGGTAGGTTTTTATCCACAATTAGTCCTAGAAAATTTGCGCTGTCAACTGCATTTACTTCCCTGTTTTCTATTATTATCTTTGTATTTGATGGCGACCTGTTCTGTGCAGTTTGAAACTGAATGTAATTTGTCTTATTTAAGTTTATGTGTAAGTTATTGGACCTAAAGTACTGTATAACTTGTGTTGTATTACTGTTGTATTTTCCAAAGCTTGCGAACTTATACCTGTATTTACTATTGATGTGTCATCAGCATACATAAATGTTTTCCCTTCACTGATATTTGGAAGGTTATTGACATATATTATGAAAAGTAGGGGGCCGAGGATGGAGCCTTGAGGCATTCCATATGTCAAGTTTACTATTTGAATAGTATTCCGTGATATGTTGATTCCTAGCATGTGTAATTTTTACCTGTTGGGATCTTTGGCTCAGATATGTACTAATTAAGTTGTTCGGAATTCCACGTATTCCATAATGATTCAATTTATCTGTTAGTTCATCATCACTTGGATATCTACAAAAATCACAGAATAAAAGGTTGTGATGGTAGATCATGCATTTTGTTAGTTTAATACCCTCTAACCAGGTAACTAGCTCTTGTTAATTTTTATGTAAGTAGATAATCTGTATTGTCATGTACTGTCATTGTGTTTCAGCCGTTTCATGCTGTTCTGTTTGGCTATTTATGTTTCCATTTGTCAGAGTGAATGACATCCCGCATCAAGTTTTACATTGTCAGGTTTAATGCTTAGTTTTCATTGTGAATAGCCCAATACAGTTATAATTCATTCTCTAAGGAAAGTGAAATGAACCATACTCCTTGCCAATTATTTTTCAACATGAAGTTGTAAGACACTGGTGTGCATTTGTTTAGCTTGGTCAAGCAGCGAAGTTGAAGCCCTTGGAAGTAGAACTGAAGCGACTGGAAGACCTTTCAGATGCCATTGTACAGGATTTCTCGCAGATGAGAAAACGAGAAGAAGAAATGCGGGACACAAACGGTAAGTACCCTATACATTAAAGCAAATTACTTGTTCAAAGTATTAAAATTGAAAGAAGCGTAGAGACAGTGAAGCAAGATCAAGAAGATATTGACACATTGCTTCACTAACAGTTTTTCACAGGACATGTTTCAAGAGCTCTTGCGCACATCTTCAGCTGAGTCTCGACTGGTGTAGATTGTAGTGGTTTCCTCTTTCTTCGTATCAATAGATGGCATGACGTATTTGTCAAAGATAAAACTAAAAGAAATATGGACATCAGAACTAAAGAACATTTAAGAAACATTAAAAACAGTGAAATAGAAAAATCAGCAATTGCTTTTCATTGTTTGAATACCAGACATGACATTAACTTGGAGACAACTTTAATAAAACACGTTAATCATCCCATAGGTCTTTCTATATGGGAAAAAATCCTCATTAATAAAAATTGTCATAGAATCATGAACTTTGAAACTCCACCACCAGACATCTTTGACAAATACATCATGCCATCTATCGACAATATGAAGAAAGAGGAAACCATTACAATTTGCACTAGTCGAGACTCAGCTGATGATGAGAGCAAAATCTCTTGAAACATGTCCTGTGAAAAACTGTGAGTGAAGCAATGTGTCAATATCTTCTCGATTAACTTTTATATTAAATTACCTGTAGCTAAACTTAAAAAATTAGATATTTTGTAAAAACTTAAATGGGCACAAAAATCTTCAAAGAATTTACATTCATAAAACAGCAAAGGCTTTATAGCATTAGTATTGTCACATAACAGTAAACACAGCTCTAGTAATTTTAGTTAATTGATGGAAATTAATCATTTCTTCACGCTAGCCGTATATAGGCTAAAGTTTTTGATGGATAGAGTCAACATGAAAAATTCAATGCCATGGCTGGGATTTGAACCGTGGATCTCCTGGTTTCCATCCAGTCACTCTAATCCATTGAGCTACCATGGCCAACATGCCGTCCCGACACTAAATTTTCCATTTGACTCATATATTTCCCCGGTAGACCACTAGGGGCTCTCGCATTTCTACTGAATTTACGATAGTAAGTCGCCACAAATGGTGTATCTCGAATACGAGAGCCCCTAGTGGTTTACTGGAAAAATATGAGTCAATTGGAGAATCTAATGTCATGACGGCAAGTTGGCCATGGTAGCTTAATGGGTAGCAGCGACTAGACGGAAACCAGGAGATCCGTGGTTCAAATCCTGGCCATTGCATTGAATTTTTCAGGTTGACTCTCTCTATCCAAAAATTATTGAAATGTCTGTAAAATCCAAACTAACCTATGAATCAGCACCAAATTTGTTATTACAGCATGTAACAAGTGATACTACATGATAGCACAAACTTCCTTTAGCAACACCTTATATTTTGGTACTTATTGAACTGCCTTTGTAGAGTGGATGACAGAAGCAATTTCTTTTTCTTCTCCTCCTCGAACAAAAATGAGCCCATCTCTGAAGAACCATGTATATCCAATATTTGTAATGAATGCATATTTTCCTTCAAACTGAGGCACCTAGGATCATAAGAGCTATAAGCAATTCATTATGGATTTTGAAGATTTATGTTTATTGTATTTGATGTCTTGTTTCAGAGTCCACCAATAGCCGAGTCCTGTACTTCAGCATATTCAGTATGTGCTGTCTGCTGGGACTTGCCACGTGGCAGGTTCTCTATCTTCGCAGATTCTTCAAAGCCAAGAAACTGATAGAATAAAAATGTGGGATGGTGTTTTTGTTTGCTGTGCTGGTGAACAAATGGGACATTGCGTAATTTAATTTCTGGAATTATAACACATTTGTACGTTCTTTAATTAAAGTACTCTTGATACATTTATGTTTGTTTTATATCATAAACCTCAACTTCTCCCATATACTGTAATATCACTAAGTATAAAGATCCAGCAAGTAGTGAGAATGACATAACTCATAACCTATAGGATGCAAAGGAATGCATCACCAGTAATAGTGGGTTGGTGATCTGTGTCATTCTGTCCATGAGAAACAAAGGCAGTAAATGACAGTTGTAAAGAGGGGGAGAGTAGTGTCACAAACTGGCCAGCCTTATTTTTTTGTTAAACATAGATACACTATATAATATGTATCTTGTTGTCAGTGGATTCCTCAGATACCAAATCCCAAATATGTAATACAGCTATTATACAAACATAACAATTTGTAAGAAAAACTTCACTTCAGAAAATGTCAATTCTTCTTTGTAATTGAAATCGATTTCACGAACTCTTGTCCGCATCTTCAGTCAAAGAAAACCACAGGAGAAAACAAATTCGTCGTTAGGGAAGTTACTACATTGTTACGTTTTTTCAGTATTACCAAAATCTGAAAACGAAACAAACTTAAGAACTGAATCAACTGCTGGTATTTGAAAATTCATTACACAATAGATTCAACATGAAAAATTCAATGCCATGGCCAGGATCTTGGATCTCCAGGAGATCCCTGGTTCAAATCCCAGCCATGGCATTGAATTTTTCATGTTGACTTTATCTATCAAAAAGCTTAGCCTATATATGGCTTAGTGTGAAGAAATTATTAATTTCCATCAATTAACTTAAATAATAAGAGTTAAATGATGAAGCCTGGGACTCAAGTACTTACGATAGTAAGTCACCACAAACTGTGTATCTTGGATGCGAGAGCCCCTAGTGGTTTACCGGAAAAATATGAGTCAAATGGAGAATTTAATGTCAGGATGGCATGTTGGCCATGGTAGCTCAATGAGTTAGAGCGACTGGATGGAAAACCAGGAGATCCGTGGTTCAAATCCCGGCCATGGCATTAAATTTTTCATGTTGACTCTATCAAAAACCTTAGCCTATATACGGCTAGTGTGAAGAAATTATTAATTTCCATCAATTAACTTCAGTATGTAATGTTTATTTTTTAAAATAAATATCTTTTCCCAAACTATTAAATCTATCGGACCATTTAATTGTTTTAATAATTTAACTTCAGGATTTATATTATGGTTAAATGACCAAAAATGATCTGCTACGGCCAATTTATCAGTTCGTTTATACTTAATGTTACAAAAATGTTCTGTCGTTCTGGTTTCCAAATTACTTTTCATCCTACCAAGTAAACTCGATCACAATCTAAACAATCAAATTGAATAATACCAGATTTTTTATTATTAGGAATTTCATCTGTTTTTAGAGAAATGTAGTAAATTTTTAATACTATATTTGTTTTGAAAAACCAAAGTTATACCAAACTCTTTAAAAACTTTTTGAAATTGTTTATTAAATCAAGGATGGTAAGTAAATTTTTTAAAATTATAATCGTCTTTTATTTTTTAAGAGTAGAAATATCATTAACAGTTTTTTGATATTTAAATTTTTCAATCTTTTTTATAAAGTCTTCATTAAAACCATTAATTAAAGCAGTATTAATAATATGTTTATATTCTTTATTAAATTCTTCTTTATTCAGGGGTATATTTATTAATCTTAAAATCAAACTGTTAAAAACAGCAAATTTATGTGAAAAAGGGTTAAAACTTTTATTTTTTATGTAATTATCGATATGAGTAGATTTCCTATAAATACCAAAATCCAGTTTATTATTATTTCCTATCTTCAAATCCAAAAAAGGCAGAAAGCCATCAATTTCAGCTTCTAATGTGAATATTATGGTTTTATCTTGTAAATTTAGTAATTTTAAAGCATCGTTAATTTGTTTATCAGGAACAATAGCAAAAATGTCAACATATCTATACCAGGGTTTAAAAATTAAAGAGAATACTTTAGTGACTTGCATTTTGAAAAAAACTCATAAAAAGATCAGCAAGAAAAGGTGATAGTGGATTACCCATTGCTAAACCAGAAGTTGTTGAAAAAATTGTAATACAGCTCTTTTTTTTATGAGGTTGGTTTTGTCTATTATTTCTGTACTATGTTTCAGGAATTATTTCTCCATCTATTTCAAGCTTTAAATTCTTTGTACTATACTTTAATTCAAAATTTATCAAAATTGTTTTTTTTCTTTCTTCACATTTCATTCAAATATTCATTATTTAATTCAAATAATATAGCTTTATTATTTTCACTAATACATTTGCATTAGTTTTAACTTCAGCTGTTCACCTACCTTTATATCACATCTGTATATCCTATTGTTAGACTTAACTTCCTTACATTTATTAAAAAAGTTGTTAACACATGGTTACAACCAAAAAGGACTTTATTAATAAACTTTGTGGAAGTTTATACTTAACTCTGGAAGTATGATTTAGCTTTTTCTGCTTTACAAACACCAGAGAACAAATCCATTGGGTCTTGGTAGATTTCAAGGTCGTCTTGTTTGCCCACCACATGTAAGAAAAGGAAAGAAATCACTGCAGTATATCATACAACTCAACTCCATGCACAACTGCAACTGACTGCTTCTTACACTCTGCCAATATTTATATCTCCCAGTCAGACTACTCAATAACAATTGCGACTATGTTGTTGCTTAGGTTAAGTGACTTAATTGTTGAAGTAAAATAAGTTCAGAAATTGTATTTTTTTATTTTATTTGAAGCAATGATTATATTACTGTAAATTGCAACCTAAATGTACCCTTAAACTTTCTATTGCCCTCTTTTTTAAAAGAAACGGTATTTGTTGCTTGACACTGTGTTAACTATAATTTCGAAAAGATTGGTGCTTAGCACTTTATTGGCTCTAAAATGTTTAACTTTCTAATCGAATACTCTATAAAAAGATGTGAAAACACAGAAAACTAGATTTTATATCTTAAATAGTATTGTGACTTTGTGGGTTCATAAAATTAAGTCTTAGTTTGCAGAAATTCAAAATGCTTTTTATTTCCGTAGACTCTGTACAGTCCTTTCCAGCAGCAGCATTACATGACATACATGAATGCAACCTTCACGGTTGTCTGTCACACATCCACACCGCTGCACACTTGATTTACAAGTCCATAGACAACTGCTACTTCATTCGCTCACTAGCAGCTCCGTTACACCACTGAGCTGTCTGACTAGTTGCGACACTTTTATAACCACACCATCGTTTCTCGAAAGTTGCTGACGCCACATGATCTTTTGTGGTGTAGCGAGAAGACATAGAACTATCTCTCTCTCTTGGCAAGTGCCAAGTGCTCATCAGCTCCGTGGGTGTGGCTTGGGTGCTACCTTTCACTCCCTGCTTCTCTCTCGGCATTCGTCTACACAGCAGCAAAACAATGCCTCGCGACAGTATATTACAGGGTGGCCCTCATAAAACCGGCATGCCCCACTGCATTCATATTATGTTAATTCCTCAACCAAGCAACTGCCTATGTAAATATGGCATATGCCACATTTATTTCTGCTAAAAGTGCCCTCCCCAACATACAGGCATCGGTAATTCTTGAGGTGAGGTGTTATTTATCTCATTCGTAATTTTCTCTTTAAATTGATCTATCATCCGAGGGTTGTTTGTATAAACTTTGTTTTTCAGAGCTCCCCATAAATAAAAATTGCATGTTTAATCAGGCAATCATGGAGGCCACAAGCTTTTGCTGAGAAACATGTTTTCAGGAAACACTTTGTTGATGTGGGCCATAGTCAGGTTGGATGTTTGTGCTCTGGCACCATGTTGTTGGAAGACACCATACTCCTTTTCATTTTCTGTTAACAGTGCAAAGAAAGTGTAAGATCTTCATATATTTCACGATATTCACAATTGCTGTCAAACTAAAATATACAGCTCCAACAATGGCTCACATAGTGTAGCCAACATTATTTATGAGAAAAGGGGTGCCAAATATGAACAAAGTGTGCTAGATGCAGTGAGACTAGGAGTTGCACCAGTTTTGTGTGGGACATCCTGTATAACCATATAGTCACAAACTGTTCACAGCAACTAAAGCAATCTAAAGTGGACAATGAGCTGTATTTCTAACGTAGTATTTTATTTCAGAATTGAGAACTCTCCTGGTGAAGCAAGAGATCTAACAAGACCAGAGAAAGGAATAAGAAAGACAGGAAAAGGAAGATTGTTCTATAGAAAGTTCACAGAAATAAAATAGGTAAGAGTACGAGGGGGTATCGTAAAGTTTTAATTATTGTCCTTTAAAAAATATGATAGTTTGTGTTGATATGTGCTTGTTAATTCTTCTTTTTGTAGTCACCATCCAGGTTTACACATTTTTCCCAGCATTTCTTGACCTTTTGAATACCTTAACCGTAGAAGTTGGCATGTTTGAACTCAAACCATCTTATAAATCATTAATGATGTCATTTGTGTTGTCAAATCAGTGACCACACAACAGATTCTTCATTTCTGGGAGCAAAAAAGTTATTTGGTACAAGATTGGGCTAATAAGGCGGATTCTGTAAGGTCTCAACTTGTTTTGTCAACTGCAACTTACGATGAATGAGCTGGAACACTGTCAGCCAGGAGATGAATGCCTTTGGAGAACACATCGCATCATTTCTTAATCAGAGCTGCTCGTCACTTTTCCAGAAGATTGCTGTAGGATCTGCTAGTGATGGTTTGACCCTTGTAAAGATAATCTGTAAGGATGATTCCACGAGTCCCACAAAACTGAAAACATGAACTTCCCAGCTGACTTTTGGACCTTTGCATTTTGGGAGGAGGGGAATCAGCATGCTCATGATTTTTGTCTCTGGATCATGCTGATAGATCTATGATTTATCCATAGTTATCAGACAGTCAAAAAAATCATCATCCTGTTCCAACAGCATCAACTTGAAAGGTCATGCCGTGTTTGCTTTTGGAAAGTGGACACCTGAGACATGTGCAGTTTGTCATGAACAGTTTTCCATACACTACCATAACTAAGATGAGTCTCATTCATGATCTTTTTGATGATTGCTTGTCTATCTTCCAGGATTAAACACTCCTCTTTCTACACTGTGACAGCATCACAAGTTCTTGGCTCGTCTGACAGGGACATGTGACCAGTTTGAAAATTCCTTTTCTACCACACGATTTTGTCATAAGATGAACAATCATTGCCATAAACAATTGTCATCTTATTATGGATTTTCGGGGAAATTTTGCCCTTCAAATGCAGGAACTTTATAATACTGAAGGCAATTTTCTGCATCTTACACCTTAGTCCCTTCTAGCACTCACTGTTACAAAATAAAAGGACACAATTGACAAACTTTCAACATTACTACATTGTAAAGCGAGGAAGCGTAGTGGGAAAAATTTGCAACACAGAGATGTTTACCTCAGCTTATTGCACATACACGGTGAGTCCAGTGTATGTATAGTCTGTTCAGATATAATCATGTCTTCTGGACAGCAATGTGTCATACATCGACAGGCGTGAGAAAACATATCATATAGACACACGCAGATTCCAATCGCTTTATTTGTGTTTCGTAACTTACTGTACGTCAACTTACTAATATTTCACTCTTCTAATCGCCCAGATATGACCCGATAAGAGACAATCACAGCGTTGGTCACCTGAAGGTCAATATGACTCCACTACCTTAAAAACTATGTTACGGTATCCCCTCGTACATATCATCCAAGACCAGTAAATTGATCTCTGCTGTAAGTAGGAGAAACATGTCTCTGTTAAGGTATTTTGAAATCCATCAAGGACAGACATTTTTATTTTTTAACCTTTCTGACTTTGATAGAGAAAATGGATGCATTAAGGCTATTCCAGTAAAACAAAACAAATGACAATGGAGTAAGTTACAAGCAGAACACTTATTTTTGTAGTAGATAGAAAGACATGACAACTTTATCAGTCCCACTGATAAAAGATGAAAACAATAACAGAGCTAAGATTTAGATGCTGCTACATATTAAGAGTTGGACTGATGAAAACTGTTCTTTCCACACTAACCATGTATAGGACAAGATTTTTGAAGGGTTCAGTCAGACTGAAAAATTCAATGCCATAGCCAGCATTTGAACCACGGATCTCCCGATTTCCATCCAGTTGTTCTTAACCATTGAGCTACCATGGCAACATGCCAGCATGACACAATTCTTTCACTGACTTGTATTTTCCCAGTTAACTACTAGATCGTATGTACAATGAGATATATATAGTTTAGCACAGCAAAGAAAGTCTCCAGTGCCTGAGATGCAGGAGGATTGGAGAAAGTTCCTACATCCTCCCTGGATAGGTTTATGACACCCCATGTCAGTACAGTTACAGACCATTCAAAAACATTCTGACATCTACTTTTGTGAATAAATCTTCTCGGTTTTAGTGTAGAGTGAACAGAGTGCATATTTTTTTAATGGTTCTACTCCTTGTGTAGCATGCGTTCTCTGTCACACACATTTGTTGTCCTTCTCCCACTGTGTAAGGGTGGCACATTCCTTTCAGGGACTTACTTTGGTTGGTGGCCAGTATCTTGTTCTACATATGGTAGTATGGAAGAACTATTAATTTCCTTCAGTTAACCTAATAGTGGTCTAAACTCTAAAGTATGAAACCTGGGACTTAAGTACTTGCGTTATAGTAAGATGCCACAAAATGTAATCTGAATATTAGAACTCTTTAAATGTGCATTGAATTTGCTTGAAAAATTCTTGTATATGGTTTCTGGTAAGTACGGGAAACTATTCAATGCAAAATATAATATTGGGTTCAATGTACATCATTGGACATGTAAGACATCTGATTCGCTACAAATTAAACTAGAAAATGGTTGAAGAAGAGCAACATTTTCAAATAGAACTACCGAGAAATCTGTACCGAGTGGGATGGCTCAGGCGGTTTCGTCTGTGGTCCGCATTCGGGAGGTCCGGGTTTGATTACTGTGACTGGCCTACCTGACCCATGAGTTTTTTTGGGGGGTTTTCCTGGGTTGCTAGGCGAATGCTGGGTAGGTTAATTACATCCTCCGAATTTCCTGTCCCTCCATTTCATTTCCATTATCAATCTCTCCTCTGGTGGTCTCTTTCAGGATAGAAGTGTCGGCGGTAGTCTCGGCGGTGCATGGCGGTAAGTCGGTTGTTGGTCTCTGCACCTATGCTGAGACCAGTCCAATTGTGCTGGCCTGTCAGGGGAAGTCTCTATCTAAGTAAACTATAACCCTGCCCTCTACACTGTCTTGGCTCCTTGGGTCAGCCACCCTCTCTCTCCTCTCGCCTGATACTTCCTCCCGGGGATGCCCCACTTGGGAGCATAGGAACAATGGGCCCAGCATGGTGGCCTATATACCAAATCCCCTCCGTAATGAAATCCTAATCCTAATGGAAAATCTGTGGTTCAAATACCGGCTATGGCATTGAATTTTTCAGTCTGGCTCTACTTTCCAAACTTTGGCCAACACACAGTTAGTGTGAATGAACAACTAATTTCCATTAATTGACCTATAGTGGTTGGACTACAAAGCCTGGCACTTAAAGTACTTATGTGTTGTAGGTTGCCCTTAAGTTACTTGTCTCATATGTATGAGAATTCCCAATGGTTTATCAGGAAAACTGTGAGTCAGTTGGAAAATTTAATGTCATACTGGCACATTGGCAATGGCAGCTCAATAGTTAAGAGCTACAACTGGACCAAGATTGGGAGATCAGTGGTTTAAATCCCAGCTATGGCACTAAATTTTTCAATCTGACTCTACCTTTCCAAAGAGAGAAGGAATTTGACCTTTGGTATGCAGGCCTGCTGTAACCAAGATGGCAGAAGAGGCTAATGCTATTCTTGTTATTTCTGTTGACTTGCAGCCAACTCAATGTCTGAACTTCATGCTCCTATAACATTGGTATCCATGACTGTAGGAAAGGGACAGCTACATGTTTCGATGGATGAGAGCATTACAGTTACGACAAATTAATGAAATAGGAAACTGCATACTTAATTACTTCCAGTCAAAATCTATTACTGCTAAAAGACTTATTTTCTCAGAGAATTGCACAGAACAAAACAAATACAGAAAAATAATGGCTCTCTGGTCTTATCAGAGCCATGTAAGTTTTGAGATTGAACACTGGTTTATGGCTTCTGGACTATCGTACAGAGACTGCAAAATAGAAAAATTTCAACAAAGGCGCTCTATTGTGAATGACCCTGATGACTGGTAAAAGAAAAAATCTTGAACCTGAAAAATTATGAACAAACCAACAGTTTGCTCAAGTTGTTCTCGGGAAGCAAGCCAGGTGAAAAGACGATTAGAAATTAACGCTTCAGGAGTGTGCATCTCTCCCATCATCAGGATATTTATTAAATGTTATAACCACAAACGAATCACTGGATATAACAAATATAAACAATGACAAAACACTCAAAATTCGCATTACTGAACAAAAGACTGTATTTAGTAAATTAAATGCCAGGTTAGGAGATAGCATGAGTATAGAAAATTAATTGGGTTAAAGAAACGTAACTACTTGACTATCAAGCTGTATAGATCTGTGCTTCTTGAGCCGACATATTTCCATTTTAAGGCCGGTTTCCAAGAGGAGCTGAACTGAAATCCAGCATCACGATTAAGTGTGCTACTCTCGGAGCAAATGGCCAAAGCCTCCTTAATTCTCCGCTCCCAGTAACTGTTGCATATTGCCAAGATGGTCGTCTCTCGAAAGTTGGCTCTATGGTCGTTATCAAAACAATGCTCTGCCAGCCCATACTTCTCAGGTTGCATTAAACAAATGCTCCATTCATGTTCGTTTATTCTGGTAGCGATGAAACTTGATAGAGTCAACATGAAAAATTCAATGCCATGATGGGGATTTGAACCACAGATCTCCTGGTTTCCATCCAGTTGCTCTAACCCATGGCCAATGTGCTGTCCTGACATTAAATTCTCCATTTGACTCGTATATTTCCCCGGTAGACCACTAGGGGCTCTCGCATCCGAGATACACTGTTTCTGGCGACTTACTAGCGTAAGTACTTGAGTCCCAGGCTTCATCATTTAACTCTTATTATTTTAGTTAATTGATGGAAATTAATCATTTTCTTCACACTAGCAGTACACAGGCTAAGGTTTTTGATGGATAGAGTCAACATGAAAAATTCAATGCCATGGCTGGGATTTGAACCACGGATCTCCTGGTTTCCGTCCAGTCGTTCTAACCCATAAACTCCATTAGGGAGAATTTAATGTCAGGACGGCACGTTGACCATGGTAGCTCAATGGGTTAGAGCGACTGGACGGAAACCAGGAGATCCATGGTTCACATCCCAGCCATGGCATTGAATTTTTCATGTTGACTCTATCCATCAAAAACCTTAGCCTATGTATGGCTAGTGTGAAGAAATGATTAACTTCCATCAATTAACTAAAAATTCTTTCCTTTATCCTACGGTGGCAATTTTTGTGGCATGGAACCAAAGCATAACACTCCTGCTCAATTACCCCACAGCACAGGATGGATCAAAACATTGCCAAACAAAAAAAACCAATACATGGGCTATTCTAAAACATAAATAAAGAGCAGATGAAAATAGAAACAAAGAACAACACAGCTCTACATCACATTATTATTAATTCATTTTTAATTATTCTTTATTATTATTATTATTATTATTATTATTATTATTTATTATTATGATATGCTGAAAAGCATTTCTAAAATGTGAAAACACTACTCCCTCAAACAGTATGTCAGGATTTGACTTTTCTAATATGCGACACGGTTGATTTTTTTCTAAGTCCTTCACACTTTTTGATGTTTTTATATATGACCATGGTTTTTAATATAATTTCTTTACTTTTTAGTGCAATTTCGTGTTGGAGGGCATTCTTTTAACGCTATTAATTATTTTATTTACTTACTGTGTAAAGTAGCCATATTGAAGAATTTAGTGCATCCAAACTATCCTTGTTTCTCCACTGAATGCAATGCTACCAACAGTCTTTACTTGTCCCTAAATTATACTATCTAGCAGCCTAACACAAAGTAGTACCTAAATTGCACCAAATTATAGCCCTCACCGCCATCATGACTCTATGTTGTTTGTGTGCACAGCAAACCCTCCAGCCATCAACCCATAGTATCCCCGCCAGACATCGGTGTGAATGGTGCTGGTGAACTCTACGTGCTCTGCAATTAGACTGTAGAGCACATTTGAGTCCCTTCTGTTGTTGGGGCATATCATAATCTGCACGTCATTTGTTTCCATGTTGATCCCCAGGTTCCAGTTACCCTCTACAATGTGCCCATGATGAAATTTGCATCATCCTATTCTGCATTCTTCGATTTGAACAATATGGCTGGTACCGCCAATTTCCCCCCTTGCAGTATACTTGGTGTCATTTGACATGCACACTTCGCAGCAGTAGCCAAACCAGTCCTACACAGTCCGTGAGCTCATATATGTTTTTCCTACGGAGCACTGCATTATCGTTGTGACATAGGATTGTTTATGTGCAAAGCAATGCATGGGTAACAAAATTTGACTAGGCGATAACTTAGCCTGCTCAAACCATGTTCCTTTGCACACGGACTGCATCACCTATGTCTGGGGCATTTTTGCAGAGGTTGGCTGCAAGTTTTACATATTTTTCTCATGTTGGCTGCAACACGAGAACCGGCTGGTCATCTGCTTGTGCATGCATATACGTGCACCTTTGAACTTAGAAAATATTCTAGCATCAAACAAAAGAAAGTTTCTCCCAGAATTTTATTGAACTTGGCACTCTTTTGATTTGACAACCCTCTCAGTTGTTGCATTATTTTGTCTCATCTCAGGCAAGAATGCATGTCAGGGACAAGAGGAGCTCACATGAACAGGTAAAACATACATTACTGGGTGCTTGACAAGGAATTTGGGATTGTGCAGAACTGAGTGTTAGAAAAACTTATACAGTGTCCATAAAATGAATGCAAGAATGCTAGAGGTTTCCATTCAAGTGCTTTAATGTTCAGAAAATGTTGCTGCATCAATAAAAAGGGGAGGAACAAATAAAATTAAACACTGTATGTTGTTTGTTAATTATAAACCAGGCTTAGAAATTTTCCAGCAGTTGGCTTCAAGTTGCACTCAATCATCAGTACACCCAAGTCATTGGTGCTAGGTAAAGCGCAGTCTCAGGATTGGGCGGCACACACCAACAGATTGAATGAGGGATGGATATCACAGGTGAACTCCAGTAACACCTTTCATACTGGCTTTTGATGCTTGAAATTCCTAAGCCTGATTATAACAAAAGTTAACTGTTTGAAAAACTGCAATCGATTTGGTTGTACAGCTATGTACGCTTGAATTGGCTACTTCTGAAAATTTTGTTCAGTTACAACCACATAAATTTCATGTTTAGTGGAGTAAAATAAATGAGAAAACCTGTTAGTACTGTTCCTTTGTCATACAGGCTGAAAGAAGTACGATACAGTAAATCACCATTTCCCAGGCAATGCACAAATGTCTATTGTGTGTTTCAAATGGGAAGAGTTCTCGCCTGTAGCGAATCAGATGTGTTAGAGCCTTCACCATTACCACCTCATTATCCCCACTCTTTTTATATTTCCCTCTCTCTCACACACTTGCAAAGTGTTCGTGGTGCTAAACGTAGGGGAATGCAAACTGAATTTTCGTATATTATGCAAATATTTAAAGTTAATTATAGTTTATGAATTACTTACTTTTCAGATCCAACGAAAATATCAGCGGTGTGTCCATATAGCTGTGAATGTTACTTAAGTTAAGAGATAATTCGTCATTGTCATTGTCTTCAACATCTGAGTACTGCAAATTTATGATAGGTTTCAATATGTCGTTACGTGCTATTTCTTTCCAAAAGTCGTCTTCTTGTAGTTTATCTGATGTCTCACGCAGTTTTCCCAGTCTTGTTGTGTTCCTTGCCAATTTCTTCGTGAATAAGTCATTCGTCAGTTTAAAAATATTATTTCTGTTTGCATAATTTGAGCTCACATTAACTCTATTGCATTTTTGTAGCAGTAGTAAGGGGGTAAGGTGAGTCGCGACTCATTGATCCAGCTCATACACTTTTTCATGGAAGAGTAACAGAATAATACTGCTTTGAACTCTAGAGTAAATAGAGATGACGAACCATTCATAAACAAAGATATCATGTGACCAGACACGTTCTGCCGGACCAGCAGGAAGTGTATTGTTTCCTCCCATCAAATTTAACAAACACCTTGGCTTATTCAAAGTACATATTTCTTTTATCACGTCATGTCAAATGTTTACATGTCAGTTCTGAGTAATTTCAAATATACGTTCACGCATACATGCCAACCAATAGTGATATTCATTGTAGTGCTTATGTTGCAATGCATTGTTATAATATAATGATATTAGCAAAACTATTTGACCTAAAAATATGGGGGTTTTACGGTTATGTTAAATACACCACTGTCTCTTCCTCATGGATCAGTTTTGCAAAATCTAAATTTTTATCTTAGTGCGAATAGTATTTATTAGAGATTGATCAGTTTAGGGCTTGTCACACACCACTTAGGGGGAATGCAATACGACAACACTGCAGGATTCTGATTGGTTGCTCGTCTAGTAGCGCTCAAGGACAAACATCTTCCCATTTGAAACACACAATAGTCCATATTTTACACTTTATAAGTTGAGGTATAATCAGAACTTGTCACAATATAAGTGAAGTTTATATCTTGCAGTCACAGAACAAAAAAGTTTAAATTGGTACTGAAAGGTGTAGTCTCATTTCACATGGAACACAGCATTGATTATTAGTTCAAGTTGGTCACGGCCCGCCTCAGTAGCATAGATGGTAGTGTGTCTGTTCAAGAGGTCCCGAGTTCGAATCTCAGTTAGGGTGAGTTACCTGGATAAAGTTTTTTCCAGGGTTTTCCCTTATCCTGATAGACAAATGTCAGGTAACTCTAAGCTCCATGGACCCCGCACTCATTTCAGTATCATTTCACCCATTTCATTCATCATCCGATAAGACTAAACGTTGGAGGATGTAAATTGCAAAAGTTGGTCACAGAGAGTTATTACTGCAGCAATCTGTGGCAATGCCAAGTGATTCATCATATCACGTGTAGATATACTCTAACACTATCTACATGCATTTCATGGACATCTAGTACTTTATTTATGAATAAATGAAATTTTATTACCAAACATACAAACAGTCCTGTCATACAGTGACAAAAACATTGCTCTACTTTCTTACAACTTTCTTTTAAACAGTTTCTTAAACTTAGCATCAAATTTATATAAAATACACAACAGTTCTCTTAGGTATTAAAAAAATATTTCTGGCACATAAAATAAATTTTAAATATAACTAATATACACTCCTGGAAATTGAAATAAGAACACCGTAAATTCATTGTCCCACGAAGAGGAAACTTTACTGACACATTCCTGGGGTCAGATACATCACATGATCACACTGACAGAAACATAGGCACATAGACACAGGCAACAGAGCATGCACAATGTCGGAACTAGTACCGTGTATATCCACCTCTCGCAGCAATGCAGGCTGCTATTCTCCAATGGATGCGATCGTACAAATGCTTAATGTACTCCTGTGGAACGGCTTGCCATGCCATTTCCAGCTGGCGCCTCAGTTGGACCAGCGTTCGTACTGGACCTGTAGACCGCTTAAGACGACGTTTCATGCTGTCCCAAACATGCTCAATGGAGGACACATCCGGAGATCTTCCTGGCCAGGGAGTTGACTTACACCTTCTAGAGCACGTTGAGTGGCACGGGATACATGCGGAGGGGCATTGTCCTGATGGAACAGCAAGTTCCCTTGCCGGTCTAGGAATGGTAGAACGATGAGTTCGATGACGGTTTGCATGTACCGTGCACTATTCAGTGTCCCCTCGACGATCACCAGAGGTGTACCGCCAGTGTAGGAGATCGCTCCCCACACCATGATGCCGGGTATTGGCCCTCTGTTCCTCGGTTGTAAGCAGTCCTGATTGTGCCGCTCACCTCCACGGCGCCAAACACGCATACGACCATCATTGGCACCAAGGCAGAAGCGACTCTCATCGTTGAAGACGACACGTCTCCATTCGTCCCTCCATTCACGCCTCTCGCGACACCACTGGATGCCGGCTGCACGATGTTGGGGCGTGAGCGCAAGACGGCCTAACGGTGCGCGTATCCGTACCCCAGCTTCATGGAGACGCTTGCGAATGGTCCTCCCCGACATCTCAGGAGCAACAGTGTCCCTAATTTGCTGGGAAGTGGCGGTGCGGTCCCCTACGGCACTGCGTACGATCCGACGGTCTTGGCGTGCATCCGTTCGTCGCTGCGGTCCGGTCCCAAGTCGACGGGCACGTGCACCTTCTGCCGACCACTGGCAACAACATCGATGTACTGTGGAGACCTCACGCCGCACGTGTTGAGCAATTGGGCGGTACATCCACCCGGCCTCCCGCATGCCCACTATACGCCCTCGCTCAAATTCCGTCAACTGCACATACGGTTCACGTCCACGCTGTCGCGGCATGCTACCAGTGTTAAGCACTGCGATGGAGCTCCGTACGCCACGGCAAACTGGCAGACATTGACGCCAGCGGTGCCCAAACGCTGCGCAGCTAGCGCCATTCGACGGCCAACACCGCGGTTCCTGGTGTGTCCGCTGTGCCGTGCCTGTGATCATTGCTTTTACAACCCTCTCGCAGTGTCCGGAGCAAGTATGGTGGGTCTGACACACCGCCGTCAAAGTGTTCTTATTTCCATTTCCAGGAGTGTATATAATACTTAGCTACACAACTGTATAAAGCATAATTAAATCACAATATTTATGTAAAATATGCACTTCCCACCATTAGTTTGTTATTAGTGTTTCTGTTCTATTTTAAGTTGCCATTTGTAAAAAAATTACAATTTGTATAAGGAAAATAGTTATTTTCATTAAAACTCTTATGCTAGAATCATTTTCATTAAAACTCTTATGCTTGAATCATTTTCATTAAAACTTTTATGCTAGAACTTTGGAAATTTTTCAGTTCACAAGATAATGTGATCTATTAGTCCCTTCACAGTACCATCAGCTAATAGCCTTCAGTATGCTCTCGAAACTGTTGGTAGTAAGCTATTGTTTCATGAACACTGTCCAAATTGCTATCCCTATTGTGACATGGTTTATGAATGATATCAGATATCTCTGCCAGTACACAAATAAAATGTAAATGTAAGTTCAAAATTTGTCCAACTGAATAACATGTTTCTGGTGGAAAACATTTTAGAGAACACAGTAAATATACAGCACAAGTGAAAAAATTTACAGAGCACTTTCCAAAATCAAATCAATAAGATATTTAATTATAAACGAGTCGTATTTATTACACATCAGCTTCACTTACGACATGATGTTCGCTCCCTCTTCCCTAACATCCCAATAGACAAACATTTGATTCAATTTAAGAAATGGCTAACTTCTATTAACCTAGATGCCAATACAAACGAAGAATATTTGGCAATGACTGAAATATGTATACACCAAAATTATTTTGTCTTCGATGGAAAGTATTAAAACAAATTTCAGAAAAATTTAATAAAAAATACGTAAGTGAAGCTGATGTGTAATAAATACGACTCATCTATAATTTAATATTTAATTTGCTTCACTGTGGTGTTCCAATAGTTAAATTTCGACACACTAAGATATTGTTCAGGATTTAATACATAAACTCTGTGAGACTGAATCTGTTCATGACCTGCAAGTGGTGGCAGACTCAGTTCTTTTGAGATGCTGCAAGCCAGTAATAATACAGATATTAAAAAAAACAAAAGATTACCTGAAATTGGCAATAATATATATAGTAGTAATAAAAACTTTAATCAATGTTTCAAAAACAAAATAAATTTGTGCCTTCAACAGAATGGGGATCATTTTTAATATCTTTTTGAACGGACGAGTTATTTATAGGGATGGGTTGATACCAGTTTTTCTTGATACACAATATTTTCTGTGATACCTGATACTCCCATACTTCAATACCATCACTTCTAATTCTAGTTTCAATACAAAATAGAATATTATGTGTGTTTGGAGGAATTTAGTGACATCAAAATTAATCGTAAAACTAATTTAAGTGATGTTTGTGTTTGAATTACCGACTCATTACTTTCAAATATTTATAGTCGGTTTATTGACACTTGTCAGTTATTTATATTATTGAGGGACTAGTTTTGGAAGCCTGTGCCTCCATTTTCAACCTCTCTCCAACCAGGATCTGTCATCTGCTCTCCTCTCTCTGGTGGTGGAACTATGAACTTCTTTGTCAAATTACCTACTGATGGGATTTCAAAGTTCATTATGCAGTCCTTATTTTTCCATATGAATATGTCCTCCCGTGTTGTCAGTTTATTTTAGTTTATTACTCCTTTTAATAATTTTGGATTTGGATCAATGTCATGATTTTTGTTTCAAAAATGAAATGCTACTAGAAAGGTTGAAAATGGAAGCAATGGCCTTTCAAACTAGTCCCTCAATAATATAATAAAGTAAGTAATGAGTGTCAATAAACCGACTACAAATAGTTTTCACAAAATAGAATGTTGGAGGAACTGTGTAATGAAAGTAATATTAATTACGTGCAAATGTTTAAAGAAGCAAAATTTAAAACCATCAGTGTAATATATGCGCAAGATTTCTAGAGCGTTCGGGTCCCAAGTCCTCATTCGGTAGGTTTTGCCTATTTCCATAAACACAGATGACAACTTTGAAACAAGAAATGTGCTACACACTGTGACACCTAATGGCTAATATTCTAAGCTTTCACATGTACGCCATTTTATTTTGAGCAATTTTGAGGTTAAGTATTAGCTAACCAGTTTAAAACAAATCTAAAAGCAACACGTATGTTGTCCGTGTTATTGCTCTCAAAAGGGGACACACTATTATTTGTCTATCTCCGTATAGCTGTAATCTGAATGCAATTGAGCTGGCGTGGGCAAAAATAAAGAATGTTTTCAAAATACGCAATGTTAACGAGAGCCACAAATCTGTGGAAACTTGGTATACAAGCGACGGATTGGGAAGAATACTACAAGAAGGTCCAAGAGCTGGAAATGCAATATTGGAGAAATGATGGTGTAATAGAAAATACAATCAATGAAATTATTAACACATCAAAGGATACTAGCGATGAAAGTGAAGCAATAGACTTGGAAATCGAAGAATCACAAAGTGAGTGAGTGTTTATAGCTGTCATAATATTTGTTTTATACTTTTATGTGTTTCATAACAGTAAATATATAAGCATACAACATATCGGATGGAGTTCAATTGTTTGTTGCCACATCTCATACCTTCGGTACATATCTTTGCTTATCTTACCACAATTTGGCTGAATTGTTTTTCTAGATTGACCACACAGCAGAAACAAAAGCATGTTAGCTCTCTCTTCTTCCCCTCTGCCTGCACCACACCGTAAATCCAGCGCTCAAGAAATCTTGCGCAGATAGTACTCCTTTTTAAACTCCACATTAGACATTTGAAAGCAAATTGTTTTTGAAATAGTGTAATTTTATAAGCTTTTGTTCAAAAATACTAACATTCTCTGTTCTAGATGTTCTCTGGCTTCGAGCCAGGTAAGAAGGTGTTGTGACATCGATGTTTCGGGAGCATGCATCTCTGCCATGCTGAATGCATTCAGCATCCTGAAGATTGGAGAGATGCAAGCTCCCGAAACGGTGTCATAACATCTTACCTGGCTCAAAGCCCAAGAACATCTAGAACATATACGCTGCCAGGAAAGATTAAGCTCATATTTCACTAACGTTCTCACTATTTCGGGGTGAAGTCTACTTTTTCTGACACATATGAGTCCTGCTATGCCACACACTCTTTCAGAGAAAACTGTTGCAGGTGGAACACCAAATATTTAGTGGCTAATTTTTTTAGTTCTGGAAATTTTGAATTTTTTTCCAATGATCCAGTGTACTAGAAAGATCGTTGAGATATACAGTGATATCTTCTTGGGAACTGGTAACTGGCACAGAATTTGACAAACGATCATTTTCCTGCTTAACAATACTGCGCAAGTACCACATTCCTGGCAATTTCTTGGGCTTTGCAATGTTCTAACTTGAGGCAATAATATTTTGTGATTTTAAAATAAAATAAGAATTGCAGAATCACACTGAAGTATTGAAAAAGTATCGAGGTATCGCATGTATTGACAACCCATCCCTAGTTATTTATTACTTTTATTTACCTATTTTCTCTTCCTACTGCTTTCTCCAAACAACCAGTTAGCCACTGTAGCTTCACAAATGCTACCAGGATATTCCCATATTTAATTTATTCTGCCACTGCGGAGGGACTTAAAATCAAACTGTAGTTTGTCAATAATACAGATTTATAATTCATTTACACAATGATTGAAATGTACATTCTTGACTTGATTATTTCACCTTCACTGTGACTCGCCAGCCATTTCTTCAACACTATGACTAAGTGATGAACCGTGTTACAATACATCTGAAAAATGTATATGGATTGCAGTTTGAACAAAATGTCAGCAGATGCCCTTGCAGTTCATTTTTTGTGAAGGGTGAAATAATCTTAGCATCATCACTTCTTGGGTTACAATATTTTGAAGTACACACATAGTTAAAACATTATAATTAAGTCAAAGAAACTTTCACAAATTACAGAAAAATTATCTTCACGGCAATGCCTCTGGAGAAAATCTGACATGTGCTCACATCGCTTTCTCTACCCATTGTTCTACAAAAACAACTTATTTTTATCTATCACAGGTTAATTTAAACAATTTGCAGAAGTAGTTTTAACATTTCTTTGCATGTTCAAGAGGAATACAAGAGGTTAGGGTATTAGAAGCTTAAAAAGCAAGAGAAACAAAAGAACTGAATTAACACTAAAATCACAAAAGTGAATCGAGAAGATATTGACACACTGCTTCACTCACACTGTTTTTTCACAGGAAATGTTTCAAGAGCTTTTGCTCTCATCATCAGTTACAATTTGCACTAGTTGAGTTCCAGCTGATGATAAGAGCAAAAGCTCTTGAAACATTTCCTGTGAAAAAACAGTGTGAATGAAGCAGTGTGTCAATATCTTCTCGATTCACTTTTGTGCTAAGTTGTGCTTCACTGTCTCTATGCTTCTTTCAATTTTATACTTTAACATTAAAATATTTAAAATTATTAATACAAAAAATGCTTCACGTTTTGTTTTAATGAAATCTGCATTTTTTACACAAATAAAAATATTTGCTACTAAGGCTCTACTTATCTTAAGAAATTGGTGTTAATACATCTTTCTATTGGAGATTGATTTCACAAACAGATCGCTTGCATCCTCAGTCCACAAAAACAAACTCTGTTGTCAAGGAAATCTCAGTTACCATGTTTCTCTTATATTTTTTTAGTATTACAAACATCTGAAAACGAAACAAACCTAAAAACAGAATCAATCGCTGGTATTTCAAAATCCATTACGCGATGTTTATTTTTTAAAATAAATATATTTTCCCAAACTATTAAATCTATCAGACCATTCAATTGTTTTAATAATTTAACTTCGGGATTTATTTCATGGTTAAATGGCCAAAAATGATCTATGGCCGATTTATTCAGTTTGTTTATACTTAATGTTACAAAAGTGTTCTTTCGTTCTGGTTTCCAAATTACGTTTTGTCTTTCCAATATAAACCTGATCACACTCTAAACAATCAAATTGATAAATACCAGATTTTTTATTATTAGGAATTTTATCTTTTTTAGAAAAAGTAGTAAATTTTTAATACTATATTTATTTTGAGGAACTAAAGTTATACCAACTTCTTTAAAAGCTTTTTGAAATTGTTTATTAAACCAAGGATGGTAAGTAAATTTTTTAAAATTATAATCTTCTTTTATTTTTTTATTTTTTTTCTTACCATCCTTGGGTTAATAAACATTTTAAATTTTTTTAAAGAAGTTGGTATAACTTTAGTTTCTCAAAATAAATATAGTATTAAAAATTTACTACATTTTTCTAAAAAAAATGAAATTTATAATAATAAAAAATCTGGTATTTATCAATTTGATTATTTAGATTGTGATCAAGTTTATATTGGAAAGGCGAAACGTAATTTGGAAAACAGAACGAAACAAAATTTTCGTAACATTAAGTACAAACTGATAAATCGGCCGTAGCAGATCATTTTTGGTCATTTAACCATGAAATAAATCCTGAAGTTAAATTATTAAAACAATTAAATAGTCCCATAGATTTAATGGTTTGCAAAAAGATATTTATTTTAAAAAATAAACATCATGTAATGAATTTTGAAATACCGGCAGTTGATTCTGCGTTTAGGTTTGTTTCATTTTCAGATGTTGGTAATACTAAAAAAAGCATAAGAAAAACATGGTAACTGAGATTTCCTTGACAACGGAGTTTGTTTTTGTGGACTGAGGATGCAAATGATTTGTTTGTGAAATCAATTTCAATTAAAAAGAAGTATTAATATCAATTTCTTAAGATAAGTGGAGCCTTAGTAGCAGATATTTATATTTGTGTAATATTTATTGCTTCACTGTAGCTAGCTTCATTTTCTATGTAAACATATGGTACTTTAATGAACATTGCTAGAGGATTCTTGAAGAAATCAACATTATGCAAAAGCTATCCATACATTTTGTAGGGAGGGATTTTCTTGAAAATTACACATCACACATTCATTGAACTTAACTTGGCAGAGTAGAGATGATAGTTCTGTGCCAGTGACTATCTGGAGAGTGAGCAAGCTTAGTTCTCAGCCTACACAGGAATGCAGTCAGATTAACCTAGTAGAAACAGTAGTCTGAGTAGCATCAGCTGTGTCTATTAATGCTATCTTCAACTTTCTGTACATTGTTTCTGTGATTTAACTTGGATTGTATACATTGTGTGTTTTGGTTTGTAAGTGCAATCCGTATAAACCTTAACCATGTCAATAGACCATAACTTTTGAACCAATAATAGGACACACGTACAACTTTGGGGGAATATAATACACAATTGGGAGATTACATTACACTATTTACATCTCAGAGAAAATGTTGCAAGTGTCCTCCACCAGCATCTATACATGTTTGTGCTCGTTTTACGGAGAGTATCCTCGCCAATGTTACTTATTTCGGTTCAAATGGATTCCTTGAGAACATCAATTGTGCGTGATCTATTCTTGTACACTCTATTTTTAGATATCCCCCACAAGAAAAAATCCGGTGAAGTTAGGTCAGTGGATCTGGAGGGCTACAGACCTTTTGAGATTATTTGATTATCAAAGAAACTAGTTACAAGTTCGAGATTTAACTGTATTGGAACACCACAGTGAAGCGAAATAATTATTAATTTTTAGATGAGTCGTATTTATTATACATCTGCTTCACTTTCGTACCTATTTTGAGGACATGTTTCGCAAATCATCGTTTGCATCTTCGGCTCTTATGCGACTAAAGCTTGATCCCACACCACTGGATCAAGCTTTAGTCGCATAAGAGCCGAAGATGCAAACGATGATTTGCGAAACATGTCCTCAAAATAGGTACAAAAGTGAAGCAGATGTGTAATAAATACGACTCATCTAAAAATTAATAGTTACAAGTTCATTGGTGTCATTAGATGTATGGCACGTTGCTCCGTCTTGCTGGAAATAACCTTTCCTCAATTCGATATCATCTCCGTAAAACTTCAAAGAATATGGTGAGACGAGTACAAACATGTATAGATGCTGGTGGAGGACACTTGCAACATTTTCTCTGAGATGTAACTAGTGTAATGTAATCTTCCAATTGTGTATTATATTCTCCCAAAGTTACACATGTGTCCTATTATTGGTTCAAAAGTTATGGTCTATTGACATGGTTCAGGTTTGTATAGACTGCACTGTATATTGGAAGTTATTGTCATTTCGGATTCTTACTCAAATGAAAATGTCTTTAATTTTATCAAAATTTGTCACATAAGTTTTGCAAAGCCAAACAAAGGAAGTTGTGAATGATGTCCATCTGTTCATGAAAAGTAATGCTGTTCTACTGAATTATTGATTCCATTGAAGAAAGTGCAAAGAAAGGAAACAGTGCAAAATACACTTCCTTTGGAACCCCTTGCAAAGTGCACTGTGTATCAAGAGCATGTTCGAGTATTACAAGACCTGAAGCTTTCCTGGCAACGAATATCTTTGAGATCTTCTCGGGAAACAAGCCAGGTGAGAAAACGATTAAAAATCGACATTTCAGGACTGTACATTTCTCTCATCATCAGGATATTTAAAAAATGTTATAACCACAAATGTATAAATGGATATAGCACAAATAACAACAAAGACAAAACACTAGCCATATTCACATCACTGAACAAAAGACTGTTTTCAGTAAATTAAATGCCAGGTCAGGAGATGACATGAGTATAGAAAATTAATTGTGTCAAAGAAACGTAACTACTTAACTTGATTTTGATAATCAAGCTGTATTGATCTGTGCTTCTTAAGCCAACATATTTCCATTTTTAAGACTGGTTTCCAAGAGAAGCTGAACTGAAATCCAGCATCACAATTGAGCGTGCTCATTTCGGAGGTAATGGCCAAAGCCTTCTTAACTCTCTGTTTCCAGTAACTGTTGCATTTTGCCAAGATGGTCATCTCCAGAAAGTTGGCTCTATGGTCATTATGAAAACTGTTTGGACTGGCAGAGCATTGCTTTGATAATGTTAATAATAACTATAAAATTAAACCCCCAGTCATCAAATGTGACATTAAGCACAGACTCTTAAGTGTGCTAAGAGAATAGCTCACAGGAGCAGACAACTACCATCCCCATTGTAATATAACTATTCATTTTGAAGTTTGCCTGTTCTCTCATACACCGGCATTTTCCCCAGTGATGGATTCAGATGATCTGAAAACATTCAGTAAAATCTTGATATTAAACTCGTGAGGGGAATGGAATACATTACATTTATGGGTAGAGAGAGCAAAGACCAAGTTTTCCCCAAATATCACCGATACATTGTCTTAAGTATAACATTTATATTTCTATTTGCCTAAAATTAGCACAGATATTTCAGTACATACTCTTTCATGTTTTCTACAATTATAACAATAAAATATAAACAGACAAAACATCACTGAGTACATATTACAACAGTCTTATTATGAGGCGTGTCCGCAAAATAAGGTCTCCAAGGCGCTGGAGCCATGAGGAATGCTATTATGCAAGATCTGGCAACATTGGCATGTAGCTTGGTTTCACCCCTTCAAATCCCCACCACAATGAACCCATTGCGACCATTAGTCTTGGCTGGGCAGCCATTTGTGATGGAGCTTCCTATCACTTCCACCGCCAAGTGTGAGTGGCATGCAGTGATCCGTTTTTGAGTGCCAAGGGCAGGCACTACCCCCACTAAAATTTGTCAGTTATGCGAAGTCTTTGAGCCACAGTGTATGGACGTCAAAAACGAGCGAAAGGGGGTCAGAGAGTTCAAAGATGGATGTACAGATGCCCATTGCGAACAGCATTCTGGTCGGCCTTCAGTTTCAGCCGAAACAAATGCAAAAGTGGAGTAAGAAATGCTTAAAGATCGGCGTGTGACAGTTGCGAGATGTGCAAACTTATCCCTGAAGTCAGTAAGACTACAATTGACAAGATTTTAACCGAACATTTGTATTATCGCAAGGTGTGTGAGAGGTGGTTCCCCAAAATGCTCACCGAACACCATCCTCCCTACAGTCCAGATTTAGCACCTAGTGATTATCATCTGTTTTCTGAGTTGAAGTCACACCTGGGTGGAACACATTTCCAGACCGACGATGATTTTAAAAACGAGGTTGAGCGCTACCTGCACAACTTGGTGCGAGAGTGCTATGACAAGGGTATACAAAAACTACCACAGCGCATGCAAAAGAACATTGATTGCAATGGTGATTACGTTGAAAAATAGCTGTAAGTTACGCCTTTCCATCAATGTAACATTCATTGACAATAAACATGTTTTCTGTATTAAATAAAATTGGAGACCTTATTTTACGGACACACCTCGTATTAAGCAACTAAGTCTCTTTTACATGATAAAAATAGTATACACTTCATGTATTAATTCTTATTTACTAAAAACTACCACTAAACTGAAAGAATGATTAACATATTTTTTATTTGCAATAAAAATAAAATATAAACATTGCTGACTTCCATTTTCAAAAATCAAGTTTTCTTTAACAATTATTTCCCAAAATATATCATAAAAAACACTTTTTTATAAATATTTGAATGATAATATTTAAAAAAAAAACAAATAGAACTACAGATCCATTTAACTTTCACATAGAATTTATCTAACACTACGTGAAAAGGTCCTTAATAGTTAGTCCTTTTGCAAAGTGCATTGAATACTTTCTCCATAACTTTATCTCATTGTGATGTGCTCAATCACTGAACAATATTAAAATCTATAGCTTAAAACTTTTCTTGCTCAATTATTTGGATATAAAATGAAAAAATAGACATTATTTCTATAACTTAAGGCACTTAAAATATTTTTTTTTAAATACGAGTTTTCAGGCACATCATTTCTATGCATTTAAATCAAGACTAAAAAAAAATCTAAACATTATTCCTGTCAACTATTCTTTTTTTATCTGATTAAACTCTATTGTCCAACTCCTGAAACAACTACTACAACCATGTATGTGTTGGGGCTTTACAGAGTTTGTGAAAATTTCAATGGGAACACAAGTCCTAAGAAAGCATATTATTAACTCGCCCACATTCTTGCCAAAAATAAATCAATGATGCACTTCTTGGTTACAGGTCCCTCTCATGCATTATTTTTGCTAATAATTCCACAGAAATAGTGCACTCTTTAATATACTATCTCTATTATACAATATCTGTTATTTATTTAAAAATAATGAGTTACAAATAACAGTAGTATAGTATCAGGGAGGATTTCCAAATTGCAGCCAAGGCTAGGCCAATTGCTTCGAGTGTTGCAATTCAATAGTCAAGATGAAAAATAATCTAATGCCTTCTTTCTGTTGAACAGAAACTATTTTGAATGAGAGTGCATATGAGTGACCCTTGCTGCCAGATCTATTGTTTGTTGCAACAATAGGTATTATGTATAGGTGAGCTATCTGTCAACACTTGTGTATTCTAAACGAGCCTTCCATCCTTGTCATTCTGGGAAGGCAAGCATACACCCCGAGGAGACAACAACAGTAATTACATTGCACATTCCTCTAGCTTGCCTTCTTGACCTGCGCAATCAGTACAGTATAGCAGACAGGAAGACTTATGTTAGAGATTTCAGAGAAGTGCCTAGCAATACTGAGTTAATAAGGATTACATATTTTGCAATCATTGGGTTTCAGCTACACTTTCCTATCACTTCACAATTGCACACCAGGACTTCCTTGATACAGAAATTGAACCATAGGTTAACTAGCATATTATGAAAAATATTTGAAAAAAATGTTACAAAGTTCATCACTGCGATTACTTCCAAGAGTGGAACTAAAAATTGTATTTATTGTCCTTAATGGATAAATCTCCTCACTCAAATTATAGACATCACAGGAGACAAATTCCACTTACCAACTTTTTCCATAGGGATGTCGGCTGCATTTGATCCTGAAAAAGGAAGTTATTTCACATCTTCGTGCATTATCTTGCGTATTTTCTGGTCCATTGAAGATGCAGAACAATACACACAAGACTATATTCCAAAATTCCTTATTGCTAGAGTTGATTATAATGCAATTAATTGTGTACAGTACAAAATAGGTTCCATCATCTCATCTATTTAATTTATTTTATTGCTGCTACTGGCAGAATCATTTCATGTTGTTCATTAGTTTGACGTCTTTATTCCAGATGGTTCCTCTGCATCTAGGATAACCTGCAGACTAATAGACTCATTTTTTATATAGCCTGCATTGGGATCCAGCAATTGATTCCACGGTATAAAATGACTGAATCCAGCATAATATTTTTCCTTGTTGAATAAGTGACGCACAACACGTCCACATACCTGACCATTATGTTTAAGTAGTCTAAGCATTGCCCTAACATTACAGCTCCAATCTTCTGCTGACTCTTTGGTGCACTGCAGGTAAATACTCAGGTAAATTGTAAGCTGTCGAGTAGGTCCCACACATGTGCGTCGCATCAGTTTAAGCCTCCAAGGTAAGTTGCGGGCATAAAAAAGAGAAGTGAACACTGTGTCCTTAAGCTGGCGGATATTATGTACTGTAAAATCCACTTTTGCTTCTGTTTCATTAATAGGAGTCACCACATCAACCTCTGCATCTTTCACAGCTGAAGCATTTGTTCTCACTACTATCTCAAAGCAAGCAGTGTCATTTTTGATAAAACCATGTTTGCTATCAAGAAAATTCTTCCAAGATACAAATCTATGGAAACCACTACGAGAATCGTTTCTGTGAAACAAATGCTTTAAAGCACGAGTATAAGACTCGCCAATGTTGTTTTGCTTTAATAGTTTCAATTCTGCTTCAACATAACAGCTCCAAGATGGGCATTTTGGATCAGCCAAACAAATCAAGATGAAGCTTAATGCTTTTGGCTCCTTTTCAGGAACAGTTTCTAAAAAGAATTTAAATGGCATGTTGTGTATTTCAAATATAGGAGATAGGTGTCGCCCACGAAAACCACTCACTTCGTTTAACTGAAAGTGGTATGTTGTTGATGGGTGTGCTTCATCATCTTGAGTTTTTTCTTTTGGTTCCTCGTCATACTGTATACGTGGAACATCTGCTTTCACGTACGCCTGTACCTCAATATTGTTGTCTATGAGGAAACCTCTTCTTGGATCACACAAATCCTCCCAAGATATAAAAGCAGTCAACCCCGCCTCGTTTTCGTCATTGTGATAGACATGGCGGACTGTACGACTGAATGCATCATCAACCGTTTCGGAATAAATGCTGGGCTTACTCCACTGCTTGAGCAAACGTAATTCCGCTTCAACGAAACAACTCCATGTTGAAGGTTGCGATACGCCATTGCACCTCACATAAAAAGCTAATGTTCTTGGCATTCGGGTTGAACGTGGCTCCAGTTTGATTTGCCATGGTAAGTCACGCACATAAAAGACCTCAGATAATTGTGGCTCATTTGTCAGATTACTGAGAGATGTTTTAAAGGTAATTTTAGCCTCTGCTCTAGCCCCAGCTTCGGTTTTCTGGCTTGATTCTTGGATCGAATTATCAACATCCATGTTTGTATCATCTGCAATGTCTATCGTCTCGATTTCTTTTACATCCATCTTGTTGCTTTGTTCTTGATGATTCACTCTATTGCTTTTTTATCTGCAACACTGACTAATCGAATTAAGAGATCCACCCCCGCTCTAACGAAAACTGATGAACTAAATCAGAACTATATACCTCGCACCTTAAACTATTCTTGACCACTTACGCGTTCAAAACCGTTTAGTCCAGCCATGTATTTCCACTATCAGTCTCTGACTTCCACCTTCCACTACTTCTCTCTGCCTGCGTCTTTGCAACAACAGCAGCTATGAATGGCTGTGCTCTCGCTCTCACAATGAAAGACTTTTATTGTGAACTAAGCTTGCGTCCCGAAAAAAAAAAACTATGATGTCATACACGTCAGTCACGTGCTTATTACTAACCAATCAACACTAGTGTTTCAGAATGTGCCACGTGATTGTATAAAGTAGGTCACAATTTGATAATATCTATATATAAATCACTGCATTATACGTCCACCTCTGATG